>ML779229.1:6138-25205 GCA_009831015.1 Picea engelmannii | reverse complement strand
ATATACAAAAAAAAAAAAAGGGATTTATTATACTCAATGATGTTTTCCTTATGCACATTGATAGCATACATTTTCTAGTAAGAATATGGACAAATTATTATTATAACATCAAGAGAACAAATAACAAAATGAATGTTGTTAACACAAGAACCAACATTCTTTATATTCATGGTTGTCACACAAGAACCAACCATAAGAAAAATGTCATATGTTACCCATGTATATCCCATCCTGGAAAACATTCATTATCATCACTCAAAGCCAACATTCAGATGCCAAAATTTCTTGAGAAGATCCATGCATGGTTGCATGAGGACATGCAACAACTTAAGTTGGGGGGTGTGTTGGGGCTCATAAATGTCGTATTTTCATCCATCTTTCCCTTCATCATTCTTCACATTTCATCGCCCCATTAACCTTTCATGATATCATTTCCATAAATATACTTGGGTTTCACCTTATTGTTCTCCACTTTATTCATTTTAGTATTAAAAGGGAATTTGTGATTAAATGTTAGAAAATTGACATGTTTTCATATATATGTCAAAGATGTGTGAGATTTGTAATGTGTAGGAATATGTGAAGGATCAATTCAAAGGACTTCTCGAATACTTCCTCCACCATTTCAATATTTGAGGAGATAATTCAAGCCCATTCCAAGGAGAAGATCAATTCAAGCCCATTCCAAGGAGAAGATCATGGAGATTTTGTTGGAATATCTTATCTAAGATATATGAGAGATATGTGTGAGGATTTAAAGGGATTATATTTTGTAATAATGGGAAATAGGTTGAGAGAAAAGTGGATTTGTAATAATGAGATGGTTATCTTATCTTCAAGGCTCTCATGTATAAACGAGAGTTCTCTCTCTTCATGAGATTTCAGTTGTAAGTAGAGAATTAGAGTAGTCATTAGGATTCGAAAGAGAAAGGGAATCTTAGCTTTGATTCATGGTTTTGGTTTTCATGTTTTTATTATTTTTTTATGAAGATTGATTTGGTTATTGTAATAGAAGATTGCTTCATTGGTGTGAGCTCACATATGTTGTTGTGTTATTTAACTCTTCACATGTTGTACTTGCTTTTCCTTCATGTGGTTCTCCATTTCTAGATTAATTCCTTCACACAATTTCTCATTCCTATATTAATTTCATTTATGCAACTAGATTAATTCAATTCCAAGTCATGTGTTAGATTAATGATTCTATTTCAGTCATGTGTTAGATTAATGATTCAATTTCAGTTGTAGCTTAAACATTAAATTAGATTAGTCCCACTTCAATCTTCCATATACTTTGCGTGTGCTTCATTAGTTTGCGAACCCCATGTTAACAAATTAGATAGTTGGGTAAATACTACAATGTAATTAATTCACCATTAGTTCGGCCCAATGTAACAACTATTGCTCCTTTTGTTCCGATTGTTGTTCCTTTTGCAGGTCTTGTTGTTCCTTTGAATAGAATAACTATCGTTCCCTTTAATATTGTTGTTCCTTTATAGGTGTTGCATCTCTGGAGGTTGGGTATTGAAAACGGAAGGTAAGAACCTACGTAGGTGACAAGTAAAACGCTTGTGCCAGCACCTACCTTTGGTTGATGCATAGAGGTTGTTTTTAGGACATCTTTAGAGCCCAACAAGTAGTATGCTACATCATCCATAAACCATGTGTCAACAATACTACTAACAAGTGCCTCCAACAATGTACCAAGTATGTACCAATCATGCATCAACTACACATCAACTATAACTCATCAAGGTGTACCAACATCATCAACTATACACCTCATGTATGTGCCAACTCATCAAATACTTGTCTCAACCATGTACCCAACATGTACCTCAAACATATACCAATATAACCATCAAAATTTCTTTAGTAATACATCACACTATCCATAACCAAATACCATAAACCATTACATCAAACCATGTGCCACAACCTCATAGTTATACAACCTCTATCTGTAACATACCTCAACCAAACTCCCTCATCAATTTCATCATCCAAATCTGATTTGTAACTCTGTAATAGACCTGGTGTATATGATCACATACCTACAAACCTTCTTTAACTCTAACAACAAGAGACTAGCATTTTCATCAAACTTTACTTTAGTCTCACATGACTAATTTTGGATTAGTCAACAACCCTAATTTGCAATAATCATAAATATGTACCTGTAATGAATAAATATTTGAAAATAGTACACAATTTTCTTCAGTGTCGTTTATGCAATTCCTCCTAGTTTTACTACTTGGAACCTCTCATAAAAGGAGTTATAGAAAAAATGGCATACCTTGTTGAATTCTGGATTATTCTAGAGAGTGAACTTGTAGAGAATGCCCTGCACATAATATTTGTTGTATGGATATGAAAATGGTAAAGAGAATACCAAATATTGTACTCTAACTAATACATTTTTTCTTATTGAATTTGTATCTGTTATGAATAAGTTATGACGTTTTTACCCAAAACACCTGTTTTAGACTAGTTTCAGGACTAGCCACAAACCCTATTTTCTACAGAGTGTAACTCCAAAAATACAACGAACGAAAAGATGAAATTTTTATCACAATTACTTGGATATGTTTCCTCAATAGCCTCCATATTTCTATATTGTAATCATTGTAGAAAAAACATTATTGTAAAAATGGTGAGATGACCTGTAAATAACATACCTTAGAAAGCATCATCAAAAGACTTTATCCTCCCTTGAATTTTGGCCTTTTTTACTTCACCTTCCTTCTGAAATTTGCCTTGGATATCCTTTGGTTACCTCAGTCACTTGTAGATATTCAATATTCTCAATGGATTACAAATGGGATACCCTTTCTCTCTTATTTATACTCTCCAAGTAGCTTCCTCTAGAAGTATCCACTTAACCAGTTTTTCCACTTAGCCACTTTGTCCACTTAACCAACTTTGTCCACTTAGACACTTTGTCCACTTAACCATTTTTTCCACTTAGCCACTTTGTCCACTTAACTAACTTTGTCCACTTAGCCACTTTGCCAACTTAACCATTTTTTCCACTTAGCCACTTTGTCCACTTAACCAACTTTGTCCACTTAACCACTTTGACTAATTTATTATTTAAATAATTTCTCTTTACTCAAAAATTCTTGTTGCAACTAAATTTTATATAATTATTCAATTCATAGCTTATTTTCCCTTAACTAACTTCTTGTTGCAACCACTTTATTATTTAATTTATTTTTTGGTCAACCACTTTGACCATTCAATCTTCTCATCACAAATACTTTACCATAATTATGAAACTCGCAAATTCTTGTTGCAACTGATTTATTTTTAATTATTTTCTTAATGCAACAACTATACCCATGATTAACTCCTAGTTTCACCCACTTTGACTAGTCAACTTCTTCTAGGAGTTTCTAGAGTAATTTGACTTCTTTGACCTTCTAGGGGCTTCTAGATAACTCATGTGGGTTCTCCAACTTCACAAGGCCATAACTCTCTAACTGTGAGGATTTATGTGGCATTCCATATATCACCAGAAATGGCATGACATGTACTATCCATATAGAATAGTCTTACATGTAAATTCATTGATATTCATGTTCTTATACCTCAAAGAGACTCAGGTCCCTTACCCATTCCTTTGTGCTACTAGAATTACCTACCAGGCTTCTCCAAGGGTTGACATCAATCACTAAGGGTAGACATCAATCTACAATATCACTCTCCAATGGTTGACATCAATGGAAACCAACAATCCATACCAATTGTCTATTGGATTACTAAGAGGGGGATGAATCAGTAATAGAGCAATTTAATCCTTTTTAACCATAAAATACAAGTGTTATATCAATGTAGCATTATCATCCAATAGTTGCAGAGTAAATAAATAATGAACAAATGAGGAATCATACACATACATAGTACACTGGTGTTCTTATGTGGAAACCCAAAGTGAGAGAAAACCACAAAATCCTTTTTCTTATATGTCTTTAAGAATTACATTCATTGGAAGCACCAACTTCCTTTGTTTTCCAGATGCAACTGGAAGAAGTCTCCAACCCCCTAGTTTCTCAGGATACAACCTAAGGGAATCTCCAACTCCCAAATTCTCTAGCTACAACCAGAAGGAGGATACAACCCCCTATGTTCTCCAGCTACAATCAGAAGGTGACTACAACCACCTGTCCTTGCCTTGTCCAACCGCCCTGATGTAGAAGTATAATGACATAACCATTCTCACACTATCACTGTGAGATATATTGTTGTAAAGCTATACCAATCAAACTACACCCGACAACATGTAATCAAACTGTATCATAAACAACACATAATCAACCTGTACCATAAACAAGTGCATCAACCATGCACTGACCTATACCTCAACGTGTACCATCAACGAGTGCATCAACCATGCACCAAATATGTACCAATCATGTATCAAATACACATAAACTATGACTCATCAAGATGTACCAATATCATCAACTATACACCTCATGTATGAGCCAACTCATCAACTACTTGTATCAACCATGTACCCAACATGTACCTCAACCCAAATCCCTCATCAATTTCATCATCCAAATCTGATTTGTAACTCTGTAATAGACTTGGTGTATATGATCACATACCTTCAAACCTTCCTTAACTTTAACAACAAGAGACTATCATTTTCATCAAACTTTACTTTAGTCTCACATGACTAATTTTGGATTAGTCAACAACCCTAACTTGAAATAAGCATAACTATGTAACTATAATGAATAAAGATATGAAAATATTACACAATGTTCTTTAGTGTCTTTTATGGAATTCCTCTAGGTTTCACTTCTTGGAACCTCTCAAAAAATGAGTTATAGAAAAAATGGCATACCTTGTTGAATTTTGTCTTATTCTAGAGAGCGAGCTTGTAGAGCGTTCACTGCACAGAATATTTGTTGTATGGATCTAAAAATAGTACAAAGAATACTAAATAATGTAATCTAACCAATACATTTGGTCTTACTTAATTTGGATCTGTTATGAAGAAGTTATTATGTTTTTACCCAAAACACTTGTTTTAGACTAGTTTTAGGACTAGCCACAAACCCTATTTTCCACGGAGTGTAACTCCAAAAATACAACGGCCCACAAGTTGAAATTTCTATAAAATATACTTGGATATGTTTCCTTAATGGGCTCCAAATTTCGTGATCTGAATCATTCTAGACAAAACGTTATTGCAAAAATGGTGAGATGACTTGTAAATAACATACCTTAGAAAACATCATCAAAATAATTTATCCTCCCTTGAATTCCAGCCTTCTTTACTTCACCTTCCCTCTGAAATTAGCCTTAGATATCCTTTGGTTACCTCAATCGCTTATAGATATTCAATATGCTCAAGTGTAATTAGAATGAGAGACCCTTGCGTCTTATTTATACTTTTATGTATCCTCCTCAAGGGGTTACCTTCTAACCATCTTAAACCACTTTCCTTATTTTAGGGTTAACCCACTTCTAACCACTTGTCCACTTAGTAATTTATCCCTTAAATTTATTATTTAAAAAATTTATTTTCGATCCACTTTGACTTAAAGTACACTCATCACTTCACTTTGTTATTTAAATAATTTCTTCTTTGCAACCACTTTGACTACTTTGACCTTTTGTGGCTTCTAGATGACTCATGAGGGTTCTCCAACTTCACATGGCCATAAATATCCAACTGTGAGGATTTATGTGAAGTTCCACATACCACCGGAAATGGAATGACATGTACTATCTATATAGAATAGTCTTACCTTATAATATATTAAAACTCATACCATTATACATCAAATAAACTTGGGTCCATTACCCAAACCTTTGTGCTACTAGAATTTGCTACCGGTCTTTCTTCAAGGGTTGACATCAATGAAAACCAACCCAAATAATGAACAATATCCCCCTTCGACATTGATGGAAACACTTTGATGTAATACTGAAGTCATATCACTCATACTCCCCCTATGACCATCGCTCTGTCTGGAACCATGCCTCTATTCTCTTTCTCCAAGTATTTACCTTTGCATCTGATAAATCTCCCCCCCTTTGTCATCAATGGAAAATGTATCTTTCCATCTAGGGATACTCCCCTGACTGAACTCTTCCTGAAAACGATCTCCTAACCTGAAGTGTCCTCTTTATGGTGCTTCCTCATGTAAATCTATGACATATAAGATGATCATTAAAATGAATTCATTTTGGAGTAGAAATTACTCTGAGTCTCTGGTGAAGATACTCAAAGGCTTCCCTTGGAAGTAGTTTTTTAAAGATGTATGCCACTTGTTCTTTTGTGCCCACGTATTCAACTATGATGTTCTTCTCTGCAACCTGTTCCTATAGAAAGTGATACTTTATTGGGATGTGCTTCATCTTGGAGTGCATCACTAGGTTCTTTGAGATATTGATGCTTCTTGTATTATCACAATAGATTGGAATAGGCTCATCATACTCATCCTGTATATCTTTCGAATTTTGTTGCATCCATAGAACCTGAGTACAACATCCTATTGCTGCAATATACTCTCCTTCGGATGTAGATAAAGATATTGATGATTGTTTCTTGCTTAGCCAAGATACTCAGCACTCACCCAAGTAGAATGCTACTCCATTAGTGCTTTGTCATTCATCAATGCAACCTACCCAATCTACATATGTGTAGAAAATAAGTGATAGATCCTTTTCTTTTGGATACCATAATCCAAGATCTTCTATTCCTTTGAGATATTTGAAAATCCTCTTCACTGATAATACATGTGACTACTTTGGTGCTACTTGAAATCGTGCCACCTGTCCAACTGCCTGCATTACATCTGGTTTGGATTCTATCACATATATTAAGCTACAAATCATTGACCTATATTTCCTCTATTCTATAGACTTTGAAAGATCATCTTTGCTAAACTTGCAACTAGTTTGCATAGGAGTGGTAATTTGTTTGCAATCTTCCATTCTGAACCTCTTTAACATTTCTCTGTTAAATTATGAGCTTGATTTCTTATGTGGATTAATTCTTTTATTTTCTTCAACACTTTGATTCCATATTAATAAACTTCAATAATACCAAATCATAACTGAATAGAAATAACTATGTAGATAAGTAAGCATGCACATCAACAACACATATACCCTCGGGACACCCTGTACAGGGAGAAAAACCCCTGCAAACGATATTCCTTTATTTCATTAATAATGTAAGATCGCTTACAAATATCCACCATGAATGTTCTTCTCTTAAAGATCTTGCCAAGATGACTCTAACCTGACAAAGACCTAAGAGACCTTGTTGAAATACACCTCTGATATCCTGCCTCTATTGTTGATATACAACACTAATATGTTGTTGATATATGCCTCTGATATGCAACCTCTATTGTTGATATACGACTTTGATATGCTACTTTGGTATGTTGCCTCTTTATCACTGATATGCTCCTTTATTTCTTCTCCCTTAACCTGCATATCAAAATTGTGTTGAAGAGAGGGGTCGACCTCTGCTTATATAGGTTGAAGAGGAGAAGAGGAGATGCTCGAAATAGTAACTTGTTTTCATGCTTCAATCATAACTCAGCTTCATACTTTAGTTTGAAATTAGAACTAGACTTGAGACTGGTATACTCTAGTTCGAAAATAGAACTAGACTTGAGACTTCAGTTACAACTCAGCATTACACTTTAGTTCGAAAATAGAACTATACTTGAGACTGGTATACTTTAGTTCAAAAATAGAACTAGATTTGAGACTTCAGTCACAACTCAAAATTACACTTTAGTTCGAAAATAGAACTAGACTTAAAACTTCAGTTGCAACTCAATATTACACTTTAGTTTGAAAATAGAACTAGACATGAGACTTCATTCACAACTCAACATTACACTTTAGTTCGAAAATAGAACTAGACTTAAGACCTCGGTTACAACTCAACATTACACTTTAGTTCTAAAATAGAACTAGACTTAAGACTACAGTTACAACTCAACATAACACTTTAGTTATAAAATATAACTATACTTGAGACTTCAGTTACAACTCGACTCTTTACAAGGCAATTGAAATTCTCTTCATGGTGGATAATGTTACATGTGCCAATGCACTAGATCAATAAATTTATATCATTTGCAATATTAGGAATATCATTTGTTTCTAGCTCATAGGAATTTTATATTCAACCTAAATTTTGCTAGATGCCTTGACTTTTTCTCATGGCTCACAAGGTTTGACTAGGCTCACAGAGGTTGTATGTTCCCCCTGAATTTTTCACTAGTCTGTCTATGCTCACAGAGATTGTATGTTCCCCCTGACTTTTGCACTAGATTGTCTATGCTCACAGAGGTTGTACGTTTCCCTTGAATTTTTCATTAGACTCACATAGCATCTCATTCATCCTAACTTTTGGTTTGACTCACAGAGGTTGTATGTCCCCCTTGGATTTCGTAAATACCTCACAAGATTGGTTGATTCTCCAAATCTCCCTGGCTAGCCTCGGGGTGGCCCATATGGCCTCTCATTGGAGAATTGTTGTTGATGCTACCAAATTTAACATTCTTTGATATACTTATTTTTACAAACACAAATTCCTTGGTTGCTTTTACATATATGAAGACCCAGAAAGAAGGATAGCTCTCCAAGTAATGAAAATTAAAATTCATTATGCATATCCTTTGCAATTTTTTTTTTTAAATTGTCATCATTACTTCCAAAAATAATATCATCAACATAAACTTAAATTAATAAAATTCTATCTTGAGTTACCTTGATGTAGAGGTTGTTATCTTCACTTCCTTGTACTTTAGAAACCAACACGTACTCCTTTGTCCACACGAGAGTCAAAATTTCCCATTTTTCCATCTTCTCTTTTGATGTAGCATTTTCTTTCAAATATTCTGAAGTGCTTCACATTTGTTGGTCTTCCTTTCCATATCTCGTAGGGAGTTTTATGAATGTTGTTTGTGAGCATTACTCTGTTTTGAATGTGAATTGTTGTATGCACTACATGTGTCCAAAAAATATCTATCAATTTGGAATCCATTAGCATTGTTCAAGCCATTTCCAATGTAATTAACATCCATAATGTCCCTTTGTATATGAACCATTGTCTGAACCAATCTATGAATCCATGATCTCATCCACTATCATGTGTCCAAACCTACTAAGTGTTATTACAAATCCATATCTATCCATACTGTCTAAGACTCTACTGCACAACTGTCCATAATGCTGGCCCATTTATTACTATACTATCATGAAGTATTCACTACTACAACTATCAAACTGTACTTCTACTAACTGACTGCTTTGGATCTGTCTACTCAAACTCTACACGCTGCTCGAAGGATGGTTCTTTGGTCTATCACAAATATCGCATAGAGTCCCACTTTATAATATTCATGTTACCTGGGAGTCTCTAAGTTGGATGGCTCAGAACAATTCCTTCTCTGATGTGTATTCATCATCATCTTCATTGGTAGATTCATCATCTCTTTGAGATATGACTTCATTCTTCCTGTATTTGGATTCATCTTTCACTGCAATGCCTGAAAGTAAAATCTCTTGAACATGTTCCTTATTTACATGTCCTTCTTTTATTTCAGTTATTTTCCAAACCTTTTTGTATCTGACATATTTCTTTTTCTCTGTAGAATTTTCTTCATCTCGTTTTATTGTCAATCTTGCGATCTTTGGGACCTGGTCTTTGTTCACCTATTCTTCATGTTTTCTTATCCATACATTCTTATATCTGATATCAGTGTTCTCTTTCATGGAAGTATCTATCATGCTTATACAATCACTAGCTATGTGTCCATAGTTATGAAATTTGTAACATTCAATGTTACATGGGGCCACATAGGCATTTATTTCTTGAACATTTTTATAATCCCTGTAATCTGCAATCTTATGTCCAAAATTAGTACAATAATAACAATGACCATAAACGAAATTTGCATACCTGGGAGTGAATGATCTTCTTTGTGGTGTAGTCCTTCTAAATTTCCGCCTTGACTGATCATGATCATGATTGAAGATTCTTTGTGTCTTGAACATGGATGGTCTTCTTGAATATCTATCTTTAATAGTTTTCTTAAATTCTAGTTGACCATGATTCCTTCCTTTGAGTACTTTTTCATAACTCTTTCTATTTTCTTCATTCTTCTTTTCTAGAAACCTAGATTTCTTCTCTTCATTCTCTATAACTGATGTGGATGTTTCTGTCTCTTCAACATTCTTGTTGATCTTGACAATTTTACTTTTCAATGTGACAAATTCTTCTTCAAGCTTCTCAACCTCTTCTTCTTTCTTCATTATCTGAGACTTCATGACTTCTTCTATTCTTTTCACTTCTTCAAGCTGGATTGTTAATGTGATTATTTCTTCTTCAAGTCCTTTCTCTTCTTGACCAAACTCTGCCTCAATCTAGTTTTGATTGTTAGTTCTTTCCTTAACATGATCTGTCAATATGCTTTCTCTCATTTCTGCTTCTTCCTTCTGTGCTTCTATGTTAGCTTCCAAATACTATTTTTGATCTTTAATATTTTCTTCGATCTTTCTGGCTTCTTCTAGCCGAGTTATTAATTTCTTTATGACCTGTTGGGATTCTTCAAAAATGTGAGCACTTTCCTTTTATTTCATCAATTCTTTCTTGAGTGACTTGTTTTCTTCTCTTTCTTTTCTTAGTTCATCTAAATCACTGATCAATTCTTCTTCATAATTGTCTTCTTTTTCAATTAGTTTTTCTGTCTCATTTCCTTCATGGCATTTTATTTCAATATGTCTTTGTTTTTCACAATTAAAGCAAAACAACATACCTATGTGGATTGTGTACTCTTCATCTTCTAAATCTATTTGACATGGTGAACATATTTCTTCTTGATCTGTACCTGCATCGTCTTTGGAATTTTCTTAATCTGTAATGGGTGAAGAATATATATCATGTAACTTATCCCAAGGTTCTTTGGATGATGAAAATTTGCAAACCTTTTCTCTTATCGGATTAGGTAATCCTTCCTAGATGAAATCCATTGTTATTTTGTTCTTCTTCTTCAATTCCTTCTTGGCTGGAGTCTTTTCCCTTTTTGAACTATCATATCCTGTAACGACTGATAGCCAAATATAATACCCCTGTGCCTTTAAAACTACTTTATTCCTTCCACTCCATATCTCATACTTTAAACCATTATTACCATTAAACAATGGTACTCCATTCTCAGAATAATCCATGATCTCCTTCCAGTGGTTAAACTGTTTCCTGAAGGAACCTTCTCTGATACCAATTGTTGGATTACTGAGAGGGGTGATGAATCAGTAATAGAGAAATTTAATCATTTTTAACCATAAAATACAAGTGTTATATCAATGTAGCATTATCATCCAATAGTTGTAGAGTAAATAAACAATGAAGAAATGAGAAAACATACACATACACAGTACACCAGTGTTTTTACGTGGAAACTCAAAGAGGGAAAAAACCACATAATTATTTTTCTTATATGTCTTTAAGAACTACATTCATTCGAATCACCAACTTCCTTTGTTTTCCAGTTGCAACTGGAAGGAGGATCCAACTCCCTAGTTTCTCAAGCTACAACCTGAGGGAAGATCCAACTCCGCAATTCTCTGGATACAACCAAAAGGAGGCTACAACCCCTTATGTTCTCTGGCTACAACCGAAAGGTGGCTACAACCACCTGTCCTTTCCCCATCCAACCTCCCTGACATAGAAGTAGAATGATGGAACCAATATCACACTATCACTGTGAGATATAATGTTGTAAACCTGTACCAATCAACCTGCACCAAACAACCTATACCATAAACAACCTTTAATCAACCTGTACCTAAACCAACCTATACCTCAACCTGTACCATCAATGAGTGCATCAACTATGCACCAAATATGTACCAATCATTTATCAAATACACATAAACTATGACTCATCTACATGTACCAACATCATCAACTATACACCTCATGTATGTGCCAACTCATCAACTACTTGTCTCAACCATGTATCCAATAGGTACCTCAAAAAAAATCCCTCATCAATTTCATCATCCAAATCTGATTTGCAACTCTGTAATAGAGTTGGTGTATATTATCACCTACCTGCAAATATTCCTTAACTTTAACAAGAAGAGAGTAGCATTTTCCTTAAACATTACTTTAGTTTCACATGACTAATTTTGGATTAGTCAACAACCCTAACTTGAAATAATCATAAGTATGTACCTGTAATGAAAAAAGATCTTAAAATAGTACACAATGTTCTTCAATTTCTTTTATGGAATTCCTCTAGGTTTCACTGCTTGGAACCTCTCAGAAAAGGAGTTATAGCAAAAATGGCATACATTGTTGAATTTTGTCTTATTCTAGAGAGTGATATTGTAGAGTGAGCCCCGCATGGAATATTTATTGTATGGATCTAAAAAAGGTAAAAAGAACACTAAAGACTATACTCTAACCAATAAATTTGGTATTACTTAATTTGGATATGTTATGAAGAAGTTATGACGTTTTTACCCAAAACACATGTTTTAGACTAGTTTCAGGACTAGCCACAAACCCTATTTTCCACAGAGTGTAAATCCAAAAATAAAACATCCCACAAGCTAGAATTTTTATCATAGATACTTGGATATGTTTCCTCAATGGCCTCCAGATTTCGTGGTATGAATCATTCTAGAAAAAAATTTATTGTGAAAATGGTGAGATGGCCTATAAATAACATACCTTAGAAAGCATCATCAAAATAATTTATCCTCCCTTGAATTTCTCCCTTCTTTACTTCACCTTCCCTATGAAATTCATCTTAGATATCCTTTGGTTACCTCAATAACTTATAGATATTCAATATACTCAAGTGTAATTAAAATGAGAGACCCTTGTCTCTTATTTATAATTTTATGTAGCTTCCTCAAGGGGTTACCTTCTAACCATCTTAAACCACTTTCCTTATTTTAAGGCTAACCCACTTCTAACCACTTGTCCACTTAGTAATTTTTCCATTAAATTTATTATTTAAATAATTTATTTTTTATCCACTTTGACTTATAGTACACTCATCACTTGACTTTATTATTTAAATAATTTCTTCTTTGCAACCACTTTGACTACTTTGACCTTTTGTGGCTTCTAGATGACTCATGAGGGTTCTCCAACTTCACATGGACATAAATCTCTAACCGTGAGGAGTTATGTGATGTTCCACATACCACCGGAAATGGCATGACATGTACTATCGATCTAAAATAGTATTACCTTCAAATATATTAAAACTCATACCATTATACATCAAACAAACTTAGGTCCATTACCCAAACCTTTGTGCTACCAAAATCCGCTACCAGACTTTCTTCAAGGGTTGACATCAATGAAAACCAACCCAAATAATCAAAATTGTCCATCAACCTAAGCCAACTATCTAACATTTTCTTCTCCATATCTTTCTATGAGATATTATGATTTTTTGACCTTTTATTTCTAATTGTGTTTTTGGAGATTTGTCATCTCCTTTCTTCTTCCAAGTTTTATTAGGTTTTCTCCCTGACATGAATGAATTATTTAAGGATTGACTTTTCGAACTCCTGTAGGTTTGGGATTTGTTCCCAAATCTATCACAGTTGTAACATCTCATTGTATGAAAAAAATTTACTGTGTGCCCAACGAAATTGCATCTCCAACATCTACTTGAGTTTTTGGATTTTCCTATATATCCTTTCTCTAGCTTCTTGCAGTCCAGTTATTTATGGAAAAAGTTATGACAAGAAACATAATAGCCATTGAAGGTGTTTCCATTCTTGAATTTATTTTGTCTTGAGAGATATGTCTTTTTATTTTCTCCTTTCCTTTTACTTATATAGCTTCCTTCCTTAACAAAGTTCATGGTTTGTAATCGGTTTATGATTGCACCTTTTCCTTTTGAGAAGGATGATCCTTTCTCATGTTTGTAAATGGTGCTCCACTTGTCATTGTATTCTTTCTTATTGTATCCAAGACCAGTTTTGTCATGAGTTGATATTTGAATGTTTGAAATCTTATCTAGAATAGCCGAGCTATTTTGGAATTTGACAGTTTTATTTGTCTTTTCATTCATCTTTTTGAGATTGACTATTTTCAATTTCAACATGTAACATGTCTCTTCCTTTTTAGTTAACTGAATCTTCAGGGATTCTTCCACTTCGTTAGCATGTTCAAGTTGAGTCTTTAGATTGATGACTCTTTCTTCTATCTCATCCAATAATTCTTTACATTTAATACTTTTTTCATATGTTTTCAACTCTTCCATATCTTTTGTTAGATCAAAAACTTAAGTTTTCAATATTTTGATTTCTTCCTTGTTTTCTAGCTGAATCCTTTTGAGGTTCATGGATTCCAATTCCAACCTGTGGCATAATTCTTCCCTTTTAGTTAATTGGATATTCATGACTTCTTCACTTTCTTTAGTTTCCTCAAGTTGAGTTTTTAGATTGTTAACCAATTCTTTTGTTTCTTTTAGTACTTCTTTTGTTTTATTGTCACGTGTCTTTAATTCTTCCATCTCTTTTGTTAGATTAGAAACTTTTGTTTTCAATCTTTTGATATCTTATTATTTGTTTTCTAACTGAATCTTTTGCTCATGCTCTTCATGGTTAGATTGATCTAACTGTTATAGTAGCAACATATCTTTGTGTTCGAGTTTCTTCAACTCTTCTATAGTGTACATAGTTGTGTACTCAAAATTGTTAAGAGCCTCCATAGGAACTTTAATATGTATACAATTTATTAGTTCCATACGAATATCTTCTATTGCAACTTTAACATCAGTCTTATTCTTTGGTGATTACTGAGGTATGCCTTAATTCCTTGATGAGGTTCTCTTCTTCATTGATGACTGAGGTTTTCATCAAAGCCTACATTTCATTTTGATTAGAAATCTCTTTCTCTATATTTTGTTCTTCAATTTGATTGGAATTCTCCTTTTCTTTATCTTGTTCCTTATTTGGATAAAAATTATCTTCTTCTGAGTTTTTTTCTTTATTCTGACATGAATCATCTTTATCTGAGTCTTGTTCCTTACTTTGATAGGATTTATCTTCTTCTTGTGCTTCATTCTGATAACTATTTTCTAGGTGGAGCCATAATTATTTAGCAGATTTGTAGTGTCTCATCTTTTCTTTGACCTGGTCTAACAATCCATCTTGGATTGCTTTTACGGCTAATGAATTGTTTCTCCTTGCTTCCTTTCCAATTTTGGTTTTGTTCTTTGAAGTAGTTAAGTTTCAGGAATTATTTACTACCAAATCCCAAACTCCAGATCCTCTTGACTTCAAATATGTTTTCATATTTTCCCTCCATGAAGAATAATTTGTTCCATCAAATAAGGGAGCTTCATTTGTGGAGATAGAAATTTGTCCACTCATTTCTTCAGAATATACCTTCCAGTGTTTAAATTCTGCTAAAGGCACTCGCTCTGATACCAATTGTTGAAATGTACACTTGACACTGAGAGGGGGGGGTGAATGATTGTCACAAACCCTTGGACAATTTTCCACTTTTCATAAATTAATTGAACAACATATATTTATTTCAATTTCTCAACCAATATATAAAACAATAAATATTTTATTTATTTATTTAACTTGAATAAATACATAAGATCAATATTCATGTTCAAACAATTATGAGAGACCCAACTCTTTATTACAAGACCCATCTTGTAGTTCTCAGATCAACTGAGAAATGAGGAATCCAACCCTCATAACAAATCCCAGATTTTAGATCTCAAATACAACTGAGATGTGAGGAATCCAATCCTCATACAATACCCAGCTTGTAAACATGCACCAACCTGATAGAATGCACCTTCATTCAATCCATTATATATAAATATATATACTTCAACAAATTCAACTACATCTTTTTTTCACCACACTTCTTTGTTTATATATTCTTACAATTGGTGTGAACTTGAATGATTGGGTCTTTTGATAATGAATCATTGCACCCTTTCATTCATTTTAATAATAATAACTTATATTATTATTATTATTATTAATGGTTTTTTAAAGACTTCAAATCCCTTGCAAATTGTTTCATCATTTTAACCCATCACTAATTATTGTAAAAAGGTGCTTCCTTCAAACCATTCTTTTCAAATTATCATGGGCTCGTTACTACGGAATTAATCTCCATTTGTGCTTCCTTCATTATTATTCGTATAATATCGTGACAGGGTTAATTCGTCATGAAATATATGTTGATCAACCTTTAAGACTTGATCACAATCATGCATCGACTTCGTTATTTTGATCCCACACTTTCACTACATCCTTAGTTCTCAATAGATCTGAATCAAGTTGTTACTTTGTTATTTGGTGCATTTTCCTGTACATGGAATTGACAGGTGCTTAGCTTGTAACTCCCCCTTTTTTTTTCATATGACCAAACTGTTGTGACCAACAACTAGATACATAAGGTGCAGAGTTTGTTATGTTTTAACCCGTAGGGAATTTATTTCACCAAGTGACCATATATCATGACTAGGTGTTAACCCAATTGGCCCTTTAACTCATCACCACTTTTCATATGACCTTGACCTGTGACCGAGGGTGGTGTCTAAGTGATAACCCAAGATAATGCTTAATGATTATCAAGATCGACGATCACGTTTTAATTTCGTGTTTGATATGGACGACTACCATTTAATTCATAGCTTCATCCTTCGGGACTTCCAACCTCTACAATCTTTCAACCTTCCACAGTACATTTCGCCGAAGTATATTGAATTGTCGATATTATTTCTTCTGTTAGATGGGCTATCATGGCTTGTCCAAAGGCTTCAAACAAATCTACAACCATGAATTAATCTATAGTTGAGTGAACGGTTCTCGTTTACTTCGGGAATTCGGAGTTTTGGGACTCCAGATTTTTCATATTTCCAACTCCTTCGAAGAAAATTTCACCGAAGTACGTATTATCTATTTACTCGTAGATCGTGCGATTATGTATTAATCTATGGTTGAGTGGACGGTCTGTGCAACCTCAAAAAGACGTGTTGTTAATGGCCTTCACATTATGCACTTTAAGGATCTCGATAATGAATCTTCCTTCTTGACGAATGGTCATATCTTACTTCAGAGATTCAACACTCTCAGACTTCGGGTTACTAGAAATCTGAGGTAGTTCAATCCCTCCGGAGTGTTTACCTACCCAATAAGTCATAAAACTGTGGTGACCACTTGTTCTCATTTTTTTAGTACACCTTACATTATGCTTCCACTGCGCTTGATCTAACAATTGCAAATTCTCTTGAAGTAGATCAACGGTTAGCATTACTTCATGATTCATGCTTACTCTATCTTTCCACTACAGTTGATCTAACGGTCATGATTTATCTTGGAGGATCTTAGATCAACGACCAGTGTTAGTTTGTGACTTCACGCTTCAACATTTTGGTCAGTTACTGGTGGTAGACATTGGTTTCCCCCATAGGATGTACTCCCAGAGTGACATAGATTGCTAACGTCATTGTTGATGTGGCACTGGCTGAGTGGCTGCCACATGTCACCTAGATTCATGAATTTCATATACCTAAAGTGCTAACTAGACCTTGACACTTGTCACCATTTGATTTCCTCACATGTCCTTGCTGACATGGTCTTACTAACGTGGATCTCTTGATGTGTCACATGTCCTCCTCCTAGATCTAGCGGTTGTACTTAAACCGGTGTGGATATCTACGATCAGGGATGATTGTAGAGTCCCAACTAACAAGACCTTTAAAACTGTCGTTGAGTTCCACAATAGAAGATGCACGTTGGAAGATGGACCAATGTGAGCCATCAATTTGTTGATGGGTGATGATCGACGATCGGTGTGGATTGCAAAACCAAAATTTATGCGGATGCTAACTCATCCTTCAAATCCAACAATGGCTCCCCATCGTCAATCTTCCTTCACTGAAATCTAATGTTCATGACATAATCGGATGTTGATTTGACGGTCTTCCTCTGTAACTCCCATATATGATAGTTGTCATTGCTTCTATAATATGTCACTTTTGAGACTTGCAACATCCTGCTCTGGCGCACTGAGTGAACTTATTCTTTGAGGACACTTTCTCGCAAGTGATCTGGATTATTATGCTATTAAAACATTTGACTTTGATTATGATGTGTTATGGGTATATGACATGTTTTTTTACTGCATTGACATAGACATGTGCTATTAACTCGGTTTTACTGAGTGTGCAAGGTTTTGGACCTTGAGGATGTAGAGGCATCGATGGAACTCCTTGGACTATGGATTGAGTCAGGAAGTGTGTTATTGGGGTTTGATTGTTTTACTGTGATATTAGTACATCTGATTAGATGATATGATGTGGATATGTTCTGACATGATTTGTTGATGATGTAGGCTGATGATAGTTTGTAGACCTGACTCACATATGGGGTAAAGGGGTCACACATGACTACCAGAGAGGTTGAGGGAGACGTGTGGACAACATCCCTGCCACAGCCTACTAGCACTCCCGCCGTGGCTCAAACTGTAGGTTAACAATTACCTAGTTCGAGAGGACCCACAATGTCATGAGGGCAGACTGTGACAGTCACTCACGATGATTCTAAGGGGCGTGGAATAAGGCAGGGGCCTTATTCCTTAGAATCCCTTAGTCTCCCACAAGTTCACCTGGCGGAGTGTTGACTCTAGGGGTTATTGATGTCTACCAATCAGTCAAGAGGTGAGTGGCACCTTTGGAGCATGTAGTGCATCCTGAAGGGCACGTCGCGCAAAGGAACAAATGAGGCAAGTGGCACCCTTGGAGCACCTAGTGCGTCCTGAAGGGCATGTCACGTTGATGATGATAGAGGGATGAACCTAGATGGCCCTACGACAAACAACACATTAGGAAATGTTAAAACAAATTCCCTAATTAAATGTCGCCCAGTTCAGAATCTAAGTTCTAAGTCTAAAACTTCGCTAGGGGTAAAATTTTGTCTACCCTTAAGAAAATATCCATATAAAAATAAAATAATAAAATTTAAAATAAAAACCACTTAAGTAATAATTTTGGTCTTCATAAATTTTT
>ML779228.1:557339-580369 GCA_009831015.1 Picea engelmannii | reverse complement strand
GGACAAGTCTGGCTGAGAAGAAGAAAGATGGGCCCTCAAGGGCCATGCTCAAGTCGATCCGCTCTCGTACTCCATGTCTGGGATCATGTGGGCCTCGAGACATGATCTCCTAGTTATCCCTAGATATCGGGGATAACAGGCCAACACATCACTCTTTCCTGAGAGTTTTAGAGTATTTGGAGGTCTCCATCAACAGGGCCGAATTATTGGGTCTCTGCAGTCTTCAGGAGGGCACAATTTAGTTTGGAATTTCAGCATTTGGAGGAGAAGATCTTGGTATTTCAGCTTGAGACTTCAAGAGGGGGTTTACCTTGCCCCGATCTACCATTCCACGGAGTTTTGTGGAATTTGAGGAATTCCAGCAGCAGGGCCAAAATATTAGGTCTTCACAGCTATCCAAGAGGGCATAACTTCAGCCAGGGGAGGTTGGACTTGACCCTGGAGGGAAAGAAGTTAATCTTGTATTGTTCTTCAGCTTGTATCCAGCCTTTGGAGGCTTGTATCTTCATATCTTGAGCATTTTGTAGCAGCTCATATTCCAGCTAGAGGATCTATCTGTTATTATTCCAGATCTGCAATCTTATTGTATCAGGTTCCTCATATTATCTAAGTAAAGGTCAGATCTTTGTTGTTTGATTCCATATCTGGCATTTCTTGCTATCTCTTGTATTTCTGTATGATGTATCTTCAGATCTATGTTTACATGCTTGATAATTGAATACACAAACCCTAAAACGCAACTCCAAGAGTAAACCTACAAACAACAGTTAACAGAGAGCAATTAGTGTTCCCAACGAAAAAATTGGCTTGGGAACATTACATATAAGCCAAACACAAGAGTACTTTTCCCAATTCTCCAACAACCATTACAATGTGAAGGAGCCTCTCTTGTATGGTGTGAACTTGTCCACACCATATGCAAAACACCTCCTTTCTTTAGGCTCATTTGACCGTGTCAAAAACTCCTTGTGACACATGAGCCTTCCTCCCATAGAGCACTCCTCGAGAATTATCAAAATATAGGCATGAAAATCATACTCAAGGGAGCTCTCCCTTAGATTAGGGATCAACCTCCTTGGAAGATCAAAAACATGCCCAAAATAACTGGGGCATTTCCTCCAAGAAGCCATCAAACTCAACCATCAAGTGAAATCATAAAAAAATGTGCAAGAAAGTACACAGTTGTTATAACCACCTCCATGGATGAAAGAGACCTCAAATAGTGTGCCCAAAACATAGATTTGTGTGCATACATCTCACAGCCAACTCCCAAGTCCATGAAATAAGGTAGGCACTCTAGTATAATGTGCATAAGGGTGCTACTTCTAGTAGAATGAGCATGAATGGTAGCACTCCCTCAAAGACAAGCATAATATAATCAAAACCATGTGCCAAAAACCATCAACTCCTCTCCAAAACCATGGGCAAAACAATGGAGTGACTTAGTGGGATATGCAAGGTAGTTAGGCCTCCTCAATAAATGTGCCACAAAACAATGATAGAGAGAGTGCTCCCATAATCCAAGGGGTCAACCATCTAAAGAAACCAAATCCATGTTATGAATACCCCCATACATTAGGGTGCTCCTTAATAAAGGAAAAATATGTCATGAAAAGTGCACCAATAAAGCCATTGGAAGGCCAACCCTTCTAGGAATATGTGTACAAGGGAGAACTCACTAAATCAGATCTGAAACATAATGAAGAATCCAAGTGGACAATCCTCACTAGAACACCTCAGCACCCACGTAGTGGTCAACAGATAAACTGTCACAAAGGAAGTGTCTAGGAGAGTGTGCACAAGTGATATGCTCCTCAAGCCAATTGTTCCATCGCATCAACCTTATCTCTCTAACATGTGTGATGAGGATGCCAACTGAATGATGATCCATGATACATATGCCTCCAAATAGCTAAATGTGGCTCAAAATCCAACATACTCCGAACATAGCCTGATTGAGCAGAGCCTTCAATCTGGATCAAAATCCAAATGCTATGAGGGGTAACAGTCATACTAATCCAGATTCTAGATATTTTTGTGACGCCCTAAGCATTCCTGCACTGTCATTGTAGCTTGCTGTAGTTTCCAGCCTCATTGACCTAATTTGGCTGTTTGTGGACAATAATACGGTTTCTTTCTTTTTTTCTTCCTAGATCGTGTCTCTTCAATGTGAGAATGGAAGTGCAAAAGCTTTCCTGTTAACCAGTTTTTCTTTTCTGGCTTTTCAGGCATATTTGGGATGAATTTAAAATCCTATTTGGAGGAGCATGTGGTAAAGTTCCCCTCTTCTTTTGAAATCTCTGTCATGGATTTCTTCTGCAGTGTTGTTTTCAAAATGGTATCCTTTTTTTTCCACTTATTTTACATGAAAACTAAGGAAAACAATTCGTGATTTGCAGTTTGCATTTTGGCTTACAACAGCTGGAATCATTTTTGGTGCAATTGCCTTATTTGTGCTTATGTACTCATATCTAAAGAGCCGTAAAATATTGTAGCAATGCTCAGACACAGAAAGTGTGCTTAACCTTCATCTAACAGAACACTTCGTCTGCCCACATAATTGAGCAGGCATAAGTTAATTGAACGGGTTCTTATTTCTACTAAGTGCCCATTGTCACTTTTGTATCTATATAACTGGCGATTCTTGTAAATATGAAGAGGCCTCGAGGAGGAGATCAATTTATATCTAACGGTGTCTCCATTTTTTACGTCATTGATGTTTTCAATTATATGTTATACAAGTTTATTAAATTGTTTGGTAAATGTCCACGTAGAATTCCATGATTTTACATTTCTGTCCATGTTGCAGTCCAAGGGATGGAGATTCCAAATATATGTTATACAAGTTTATTAAATTTGTTTGATAAATGTCCAAGTAGAATTCCATAATTTTACACTTCTGTCCGTGTTGCAGTCCAAGTGATGGAGATTCTTTTGCAGTCAAAAATCATATGCATTTTATTTTCATCTTGGTCCCTACATTTGTAATATTAGGGGCACTCGATTAACATTTATCAGGCACCACGCTGGATCACTTTAATCTTAATGATGGTATATTATTTCCTAGATGAGAATGCTATCATTTCGTGGCACCTTGATGTATGCAACATAATGGCAAAATTATAATGCTGCTAGCCCTGAACTGGTTCACAGATATGACTTGGTTGATATAAATGTGTTTGGTATGAATTTCATAGAGAGTTGTGATACACAATGATATAAAACTATCATAAATAGCTTCTGATATGTAAAAAATAATGTATTTTTCCTTTGGTTATTTTAGATAGAGCAAAAGATCACTTATAGATCTGATATGTAAAAATAGTTTTTTTTCCTTTGGTTATAATAGATATAACAAAAGATCACTTACATATTTGATATGTAAAAATAATTTAATTTTCCTTTGGTTATTTTAGATATAACAAAAGATTACTTATAGATCTGCAATGTAAAATTGTTTTGTGGGGCTTTTCAAAACAAAAATGATTTTTTTTTAGCATATGGTAAGTGTTATCACACAATTTGTACTTATTCCAAAGGAAAAGGTGAGGGAAGGCAAATTGGTGTAACGGAAGGTTATCCTATCACTATCACCTCAACATGATACCTCTTTCTATTTAGGGTTGATGGCCTAGGGGAGACGTCCCCGGTGACCTGGGGGTTTGAGAAGGCAAAGGTTAAAGTGTCTATGAAAATATCCCCTCTCTCAAGTCACACTGATCAAAAAGTCCCAGGGTCTTAACCAATGAAGTAGTGAAGTATTGAGATGTACCTGCCCAGAACAAAGCAACAAGAAAAAATATCTTTTGCAAGTACAACTTCTTGTTAGTACTTCATAAAACCATGGACTTTATCAATAAAAAGAATAGTTGATATATGATGAAGCAAACAGAATTTTATAGAAGCAATGTTTATGAGATGATTGTTTCACAATAAAAGCCTTGAAATGGCTTCACAATGACCAAGAATAATTACTCAACAATAGCAAAGTACTAACATTTGTCGGAAGCAAATCAGGCAGTGTATAAATCAACTTTACAATTGCTTTTAGGTTCTTTTAATGCTGCAATAGATGGATGTAGCTTATTTTAATAACAGCAACAAATAGGTTAGTAGATTAGACTATTTTAAGGTTAGGATTAGTTAGTAGAGAGCTTAAGGTAATAGTTTTGAGGGTGGTTTTCATCAATCACTTAATTGTAACGCTTAGATCAGTGTTTTTTTAGGGTAAATGGAGTCTTTTTAGGCAGCGGAAAATCTTGAAGGAACAAATGATAATAAGAGAACTAGAGACAAGATGGTCAATAATTGAAGTGTTGGTAGTCCAAGGCTTCAATCACCAAACCCTAGGGGGAAAATGGCTACTAGGAAGTAGGTAACCCTAGGCCCTAGTAGTTTTCCTCCTTCTTTAGCCTCCTTCAAGAAGCGCGCACTAAATTTCAGCCAAGTAACCCTAATTAGGACGCAAATTTCAGACCTAACTTAAGTGTGAGTGAAAGATGATGAAACAATTCAAGGGAAAACCCCTTATTTATATAGTTACAATGACCAGAATTAGGTCAAAAAGGCCGACATGGTTAGTTTACATGTAATATCCAGTTTTTACATAAAATGACAAATTAAAACCATAAATCAAGCAGAAAGGGTGACGTCATGCCCCTTTAGAATGATGTTAGGCCTTTTTGGTGGAACGTTGGCCTCCGGGAGAAAAACATTAGGCCTCCCAAGGCCTACGGATCAAGCCACACGTGACACTTGGCACATAACTGCCTCCAAAGTGTCCATCAAACGCTGGTGAGGTCAAGGGTCACAGAGGTGACGTCATGGGCCTTCCAAAGCCAAAATCATAGTGGGAGGGCAAGACTCCATTGGGTCTAGGCCTGCCAGGCTGTCTCTGGTGGAACGTCCTCCTCTCTCTCTGGTGCAAGCCTCTAACCTGTCTCTACCCTAGTTGGGATCTCAACATCCATCTGGTGGGATTTTAGCCCTATGGAGGTCTGAACTAATCATCTCTCCATGTGTACCTGTCTGTCGAGTGTGGCCCTGCAACAACAACAAGTACGCCCTCCATGGGCTCATAAGTCGCAGGTATCATAGCAATGTCAATCACATCTAATAATCAAATTATTTAAACATGTGCATAAAACCCCCTTTTCCCAAACAAGTGCTCAAAGACGTTATGCTATTCTACAAGACAAGTTTGGAGAGGACGTCAAAAGGTCCTATTGGGCTAATTCTCATTGGACGTGGGATGTTTTCAGGTGAAGAAAAATACAGGCCATGTAAGTGGATGAGGTGGTGTGGGATGTTTGAGCAATGGGTGCAGTGATGACAGGGGAATGTATGGCTTACCTCTGGGTGCCTCTGAAGAGGGTGAGTTGCACCTTGTCATGGATGCAAATGATTCCAAGCCCATTCAATGCCTTTTATCTTTTTATCTTATTGTTTTTTTCTTTCAAGAGACTAGTTAGGGAACATTGCCTTGGCGTGGTGACCAGTGGTGACAATGTTACCCACAAGCATTTCACGGAGATGAGAAGGTTGGCTTGTGATGATACCCCATTTCTCTTGGCTATGCCACCAAGAGCCACTACCCTAGCGTGGTGACTAGCTGAATGGTAGTGCCATACCACTACATGCCCATGGACTTAATAGGTGGGCTCGTGATGAGACCCCCTATCCTCCATCTAAGTCTTGATTTTATTATTTTATGGGTCCCTTTGTTTCTTGTTGAGAATCCTTTTATTGCTTTCTCGAGGATCCTTGGGCAAAGCATATGAAGGTTTTGTTCTTTTGGATTTTATCTTTTGTCAGCTACTTTTACCCTCTGGACCTTTATCCCCTTCTTCCCACAAGATAACGTACAACCCTTTGTTAGCTTGGCAAGCCCAATGCCCGAACCAATGTAGGGGATGGATGAGAGGGAAAAAGATGGAAAGTGATAAGTATGGTGGGAATGAACAATGACCTTTCATGAACCCACCCAGTGGCAACTCAAACCCTATGGGAACCAACTTGCTAGGGCGTCCTGTCATTCCCCCCAGGTGTGGACAAGTAGAAAGGCATAAGGTCCAAGCACACGTTAGAAGTTAAAAGAATTAAATGCACATATTCAAATGTTTTGAGAATCAGAGTGACACATACCATGATACCCAGACTCATTACCTCATGGAGCAAGATCCATTGTTGTTGAAGGACCAAGTCGATGGGATGGATGTTGTTGCTACTGACAAGGTGGAGGTGTGAAGAAGAAAGATGGGCCCTCCAGGGCCAGGCTCAAATCAATATGGCTCTCAGTACTCCATGTCTAGGACCTGTGGGCCTTGAGACACAATCTCCTTAGTTATCCCTAGGCTAGGGGATAACATCTGGCTCCATCTCGAGGACATGTGCTCACCGTAGAGTGCATGAGAACCTCAACATCTTTGGCATGACCTGTAACCTACTTGATCTCAACAAAAAATATTAGTAATCATTTGGGGTGGTGATATCACCCCCAGCTCATATATGGTATAGAAAATGAAAACAAGCATATATACAAATGGAAATACAACTACTCTAGCATGAAATGCAGATGGTATATACAATGAGTGAAAATGCCTACCTACTTACTTGAACTTACCTATCATGGTGCTGGTAGGTGGTAACGCTTGATGTGTATAATGTTCACTGGTAACTTCAAAGCCTCTCCTTCCACGGTCTCTAGATTGAAAGAGTTTGTTCCTGCGAGACTCGTGACCTTGTAGGGACCTGTCCATAGTCCATCCAACTTCTTGTGCATACCATGTTTCTCCCTTGTCTTATCCCATAAAAACACTAGATCACTCTCAGCGAAATCCCTCTCCTTTGTCTTGTGATAGAAGGTGTTCTTGATCTTTTCTTGGTTTCTTGCCATTTGGCTTAGGGCGGTCCTTCTAGATTCATCTAACTCTATTAACTGGTTAATTCTCCCTTTGATTGTCTCTCCATCAATGGTGTATTGTTGAGCAAAACGAAAGATGGGGATTTGGAGATTCATAGGAAGTTTGGCTTCCAACCCATACACTAGCTCAAAAGGGGTCCTTCCTTTTGAGGTCTTTGTTGTTATTCGATCTTCCCACAAGGCATATTTAAGTTTACTATCCCAAGACCTCTTGTTCTCCCCCACAACCTTCTTCGTGATGTTCATAAGATTCTTAGTGCTTGATTCTGCCAATCTGTTTCCCTGTAGATAATAATTGGAGGAATGAGATAGAACAATGCCATATTTGAAACAAAATTCTGCTAGTGCGAGAGAACTCAAAGCTTTGTCATTATCTGTGGTAATCTCGGACAGGACCCCAAACCTAGTTATGATTCTTTCTTCCAAAAAGTTCATGACTACCTCCTCAGTGGCCTTCTTTGTGGGAATAGACTCAACCCACTCGGTAAAATAGTCTGTGGTTGTCAAAATCCACCGGTAGCCATTACTTGAATTGTCTTCAAATTCCCCAATAAAGTCCAACCCCCATTGTTGAAAAGGAGCTTCTACTACCACGGGTTTTAACTGCCTGGGCCAAATTCTCATTCTGGGTATCTATTTGTTTAGTATATATTATTATTTATGGCGAAATTCTTCTCTTGGAGGCTAATAGCCTAATATAAATTGTCTTCTTGAGCCAACAAGTCTTCTAGGGTTATTATCCAATTCATTAGGGTTCCTTCTTGCTTCTCGGAGTATTCTATCCTTGTCAGGTTTACACGTGGAGGTAAATACCTCCCGCAACTACCATAATATCAACACTCCCTCCTAGCTAAGGATGTATTACAAGTAATGGTCTTGAGCACAAAAACATACCATTCACCCGGTAGCATAAACATAGTTGTACAGACTAGATCATGAGTAGATCATGAGCACCATCATCACTGTCATCAGCTGCATCATCTCTCGAAACCATACTCTATCTGAGTAATCAGACATGATGCTCACTCCACAGAGTGATACAAGAGTCATTCTTCTAATCTAGAAGAGTAAATGCTATGAACCATATTCCGTCTGGGAAATCTATGTCCTTTGATTATCCATCTAACTGATAATCATTTCCAATACTGTTGATAGTCTTCAAGGCAATCGAAACAAAATAGAACACAACTGTGTCTATCCATAGTAGTACATAACTACAATTCAGTGGTACACTACCACACCAAGTAACACACAAGTATTTGATCAACAACGTATAGTCACGAACAGTGGAACACATCCACCACAGTAGTATATATCTACTGTCATACAGTCTTCATAACAATCATCTGATATCAACCTGCACAAAAACAATGTTATGATATAAAATGAATCATTTGGGCCAATTTTTCACTCACATCTGTGAGATCTGAAAGAATGTCTTCCCTCAGAATAGAACAATGAGATATCTGGACTATTCTTCTCAAGCAAGGAAGAATAATTGTCCTGTCTTCTGAACCTGGACCATTCCCCACCCTAGGACATTCTTCCTACACTAATCAAAGTGCACCCTAGAGAGAATGTATAAACCCTAAGGAATGCATGTCCCTGATTGTTGAGCCTGGACCATTCCCCACCCTGGGCCATTCCTCCTACACTAATCAAAGTGCACCCTGGAGAGAATGTATAAACCCTAAGGAATGACTGTCTGGACCATTTCCTCTGTTAACCACAAGAGGAAAAGACTATCCTGTGCCAACCTCCAAAACGAACCATTCCTCATGTTAACCACAATGATAAATTGCTTTCCAGTGAGGYGGGTCAGTCTTCTTGAGTAACCCTCAAGAAGAGAGACTTCCCTAGACCACTCCCCATGTTAACCACAATGGGAAGTCGTTGTCTATGGTACATCAACAATCTGGACCATTTTCCATGTTAACCACAATGGGAAATCGTTGTCTGTCAGAAATCTCAATCCACTTTCCAAACTGGAAAGAATCTGCTCATCTTGGACCATTTTTCGAACTGATAAAATGATTGTCCAATAATACATCAGTGCGCCCTCCCAACCTGGGAGTCTTCCTTTTTCAATAAGGAAGTCGTCTCCATGAGCTCCAACTTGAGTATGCAAATTCTTTCATCTTGGACAGAAGCTTTACCAAAATGTCCGCTTATTTACTCATCTGTGGGGATATGTATTGGAGAACCTATTTCTCCTCTTTGGACTTCATCACAGATAATGTAATGATTGATTTCAAATGTACTTCGGTCTGGAACACTGGTTTTATCTAAAGGTTTCATGTAGCTTTGATCTATAAATTATATCATTGTTGGAACACTGGAACATATCCATGTAGCACTTCTTTTGTCATCATGAGATCTGATCAATTGAGTAATCATCTTGATACAAAATCTTTGTTATAGAAAATATTCACCACGCTTCTGCTGTGCACCAAGTTATCTTTTTCCATCTGCATGCAAGGGTCTCTTTCTGGTATGCTTCAAAGTCTTGAAGTTGCTCTTTATACGCTCTTTGTTCAATTGTTCTGGAGAACAGTCTTTGCATTTATCTGATGTAGAACTCCAACTCATGGATGTTGCGGATGATATAATGACTCATGTAGAGATATGTCTAGTTTACTGGAACAAGTAATCATCACAGTCTTCTCCTTCCATCTGGGAGAACCTCTAGTTCTAGATCTCTTAATGCTTTCATAAGTCTTCCATACATTGTTCTTCATGAGGATTTTCAGTTCCTCTGCTTTATTGTTTTTAGTAAGTTCATATCAGGCTAGTAATCTTGTGATTCTTAATACAATGATTGTAAATGTGTTGAACCTACATAGAATAGATCTAGCTAGAAAATACTACACACATTTGCAGAGATAAATTGAGAAAGAATAAGCAAGATAGAAATAATGGAAGAATTCTCATTAACCGTATTCCACACTCAAAGAGTGAATAATTTACAATATATATAAGATAAATGAGTAACTAATGAGCCATAGTGATGGTCTAGATTGATTTGGACACACACCAATAGTTACAAGAGTAAACTGCCACCTAGTTTAGTCTTTTAGGCAATTACGGGAGTGAACTGCCACCTAGCTGAGTTAACTAGTCAACTAGTCTACAGTTAACTGACTGAACAAAGAGTAGTGAGTTGGTGATGATCCCAATGTTGAATGGTGACAAAACCAATGCAACGTCTAAACTCAACTCAACTAGTCAAACTGAAGTGTCAACTGAAAGAGAATATTTTCCATGTGGAATATTCTCCCCTAAAATATAGGAGACTGGATACTGACTAATTATGACTAATAAACAAGGAATAACCTTAGGAAAAATAAATCCTAGGTGTGTGTGAAGTAACTCCAACACCCCCCCTGAACATCACTATGGTGAAAATAAAGAATGGGTCTTGGCTACGAGGCCATGTTAGGTACCCAAATACAAAAAATACACTGAACTAAACGAGGAAAGAGGGAAAACCTCATGGGAACAAAACCCCCCCTCAAATTACAATGCATAAAATAAAAAATGATAAGGAACAAAATGCAGTTGCTAAGCAACCATGTCCTTCACTCCAAAGAGACCTCGCAACTGTGCAAGTTTATGCTCTTTGAAGATTTTGTTGAAGATGTAGATGTCTGCACGTATCTGATGAAGTATATGCATCATTGATATTTCCACACATATCCACTTTATCTTCTTGTAATGAATAATATCCAAAAAAAAATTAGATGAAATTTTGAAAACCGTACGACCGTTTCCGGAAAAAACGCTGAAATTTTGTTGATTTTAAAACGATCATAACTTCACTTTCCGAACTTTGTTTTAGAAGAGTGTTTTTTTAAATTGGATATTTTCCCAAGAGGAATTCCAATATCCAATTTGTTTCTGCAAATTGTGCTCATAAAATATCACAATGGCGTTTGATGTGCGGGGCTCCCTTTTTGAATCCTGAGATGCATGCATGGTGCATGCAAAAGTGTCTACATGTGACTCATGATATGCATGCCATATATCTTCCACATGAATTTCAGAAAACAAATCTGAAATGGAGTAGACATCATCTTCAATTAATGCAATACAAATTTCTGCAAAAACTTTTGGACAAGACTATTCATAATAAGAAGCTTGATCTTCTGATGGCTTCTCTTCTGGCTCTATCTGTTCGACCTCCTGCATGAAATCTTCACAATATTCTTTAGTCCCAAATAGAACCTCCAATCTGGTCCATAATTCATTTGGAGTTAATCCTTGTGATTCTTCATATACTTGATGGAAAAATTCGGGAGAAACAGACATGCCGATACTTTTTATGGCCATATCTTGTCTATTGAGAAAGTCTTTTTTCTCATCGACAGAATTGGGTTCTACTTCCATTGCCATGGTTATTTGGTATAATCCTTTGCATATTAGTAGAAACAAAATTTTTTGCTTCCATTCCAAATAGTTCTAAGGCGTGAGAAGTATTTCCGGCGAATAATCCATCTTTTTGTTGTCTTCAATCTTTTGTACCTACAAAAAATGATTTGGTGTAGCTTTTGCTTAGTAGTCCGTCGGCTCTGATACCATGTAAATGTGTTGAACCTGCATAGAATAAATCTAGCTAGAAAATACTGCACACATTTGCAGAGAGAAATTGAGAAAGAAGAAGCAAAAAATAAAGAATGGAAAAATTCTCATTAACCGTATTCCACATTCAAAGAGTGAATAATTTACAATATATATAGGATAAATGAGTAACTAATGAGCCATAGTGGTGGTCTAGATTGATATGGAAACACACCAAGAGTTACAAGAGTAAACTGTCACCTAGTCTAGTCTTTCAAGCAGTTACGGGAGTGAACTGCCATCTAGCTGAGTTAACTAGTCAACTAGTCTTCAGTTAACTGACTGAACAAAGAGTAGTGAGTTGGTGATGATCCCAATGTTGCATGGTGACAAAACCAATGCAACATCTAAACTCAACTCAACTAGTCAAACTGAAGTGTCAACTGAAAGGGAATATTCTCCAGGTGGAATATTCTCCCCTAAAATATAGGAGACTGGATACTGACTAATTATGACTAATAAACAAGGAATAACCTTAGGAAAAATAAAGCCTAGGTGTGTGTGAAGTAACTCCAACAATGACTGTTTGTTTTGGCTTCTCTTTCTTTCTTGGAATATTCATGTTCTTCTTGATGTGTTTCTTTAGTTCTTGGCTCCATGGAGTTTCTTATAGATTCCATGCCCTAAAGATTCCATTTCTTTCTTTCATCATAGGATCACAGATATGGATGGACAACTAGGGATACTTTAAGACTTCTCTTCAAAGAAGACTTCTTCTGAGGTTGAACTAGACACGTATTGTATTTCATAGCTGCTACCATGGATATATACTTTATCATCTTCAATGGATCATAGGATTAACTCCCTCATAATCCTTGCTTCATGTATGAGTGCATATAATCGTCTCCCTCCATCTAATAGAGTTCACGCTTCCGTCTTGTTGTCTTCTACAAAACATCATAAGTCTTTCTTTAATTTCTTCCTGATTGTTGACTTCTTTCTATCTTTGTTTTTTCTAAGTCTCTTCACGATTGTTAGGGTCCTAACCCACACATAGGTAGAACAATATATTCGGATGTAATAAAGGTCAATATTAATAAGGCCTTTCAATAAAATAGAATAAGACGGATATAAAAAGACCTAATAGAAGCTTCTGCTTCTAGAATGATCTTCCTCTAGATGCTTCTTTTTAGTATAAATAAGAGTCGAGGGTATGAGAACCCTAGCTTGGATAATATTGTAATAGAGCTCTGCTCAACTGGAGGTTGCCCCCTCAAAGAGGCCCGTGAACATTTCTTTCAGATTCAAAGTGTTATTTTTGTTATTATTCTCTTATCATTTCAGTGTTATTGTGGTGAATGTTCTGGTTATATTGTTTTTATTCTGTCATTACTAGCATTTTATTTATGTTTTGCATACATTTTATATCTAGTATATTACAAGTGGTATCATAGCACTTTCCTCGATAGAAAGTGTGGGTTAATTTTTTTTTCCAGGGTAGAGACGTATGCCAACGTATTTAAGCCACAGAGATCTGTCGTTACGCGCATAAACTGATGGTTGAGGGATTGATAGATGCAGGAAATACAAGTGGTACTTAAGCGCACATCTGTTGGCCACCCTTGTAACCCCTGTTGATACCCCTTCGAGTGGTAGCGCATCAGACAACACATGTGTACGGATCGACCTAGATTATCTGAAGCCCTCTTTAGATAAACCAATCAGCCACCTGATTGCTATAGTGTCACCGAGAACAACACTCGAGAAGATACTCTCTAGTACCTGGGTAGTCGGGTAGTACGGCTAAGGGTACGATCTATCCTCCTTAGTTAGTGCCCTGAGATATTGGACTGAGTACTACTGTTGGACCCCGCACATATATCAGAGAGCTATAACACAGGGCAAACCCTTATTTGTAGAACCTTTGAATACCTAACCCTTGGGGACAGAAACATAAACAAATTAAAACAGACAAGTGCTATTGCCACGCAACTGTGTTCAGGTTGCCAAGTAAATACACATTTCTTTATGGTTAAGCATTTGAACATTTTCTCTCTACAATATTCTTTAGATTGGAGTATAACTCCACAGGTGTAAAAAATAAAAAATAAAAGTCTGGAATTTTTTTCACCATTATTTGAGACCTATTCCATTGGATTCATCTCTTTTCCCTTATCACATTCATCCATATCATTTTTTGGCAAAATATTTGACCCTGCGCGCCCCTTTTTAGTTTCCCCATCCTCATGGCCCATACCCGTAGCCAAGACTTGGAAGCTCGGTTCAACACCTTGCAATCTGGTCTCATCGAGACCCAACAAGAAGTGAAACAACACAATGTCAATGTTGTTGCCATCAATACAACCATGCAGTCCTTAATGGAGGAAATCAAACAAGACCTCACAACCCAACTTGAATAAGTCTTTTCGACACTCTACACCAAACTGCATATCCCTATAGATAACCCTTCCTCTTCCTCACCTCCACATACTGAAGGTGACCATTCCTCTCATTCCCATAACTTTTAGAACCATCACTTTCAACGTGACCTACGCCTTCCGCGGGTGGATGTGACCAAATTTGATGGCTCGGACCCCACTAGTTGGGTAACCCAAATAGAACATTATTTATCTTTATACGACATTACAGATGACTTGGTCAAACTCCGGTATGGTGTTCTCCATCTAGATCAAGAACGTTGGCAATGGTGGCAATGGAGAAAAACTTCTCATCAAGGGTATATTGCTTGGACACACTTTGTGGCAGAGTTTTATGAACGCTTTGACACTGACACCAACCATTTGGGCCATTTGACAAAGTTGAAACAATTAGGAACAGTGGAAGACTTTATAGCTACCTTTGAGCACCTAGCTTTTAGAACAGAGGGCATGTCTGATGCCTTTTTCCGAGAGTGTTTTATCAGCGGCCTCAAGGATGAGATTCAGGCCCATGTCCTCATGGCTCGGCCTCAGAGTTGGTTGGAGGATACTAAAATAGCTAAAGAAGCACAACAGGTTGTATCTTCTCAAAACTGAAAACCCTCCTTTATCCCTTGCCTTAAACCAGTAAATCCCACTACTCCCTTTGCTCCACTAAAGATCCAAAAATTGACCAGGGCTAAAATGGTTGAACGCCAACTTAAAGGCCTTTGTTATAATTGTGATGAAAAATATTTCCCGAGCCACAAGTGTAAAGAACAAAATATTTTTATGGCCATCTATGAGGATATTTCGGAAGAGGATGTAGAAACTCCCTTTGTGTCTGAGCCACCTGAATCCACTGACATAACTCCTCCCTCAGACCCTCTTGAAGTAGAACCAATCATTTCCCTCAATGCTCTCACTGGCTTCTCCGCTCCCCAAACCCTCAAGCTCATTAGTTACATCAAGCATCGGAAGGCCATCATTCTGGTTGATAGTGGTAGCACCCATAAATTTATCCATCACCGCATTACCCAAGAAACTCATTGCTACATCCATGCCGTCAATAATTTCCAAATCATGATTGCCAATGGTGGTTCCATGAAATGTGGAGGGAATTGTGAAAATGTGTGTCTCTAAATTGGTGACTACCACCTGAAATCCCATATGTTTTCTATCGACATGGGAGTTTGTGACATTGTGTTGGGTGCAGACTAGCTAAGGACTTTGGGTCCCATTCTCATGGATTTTAAAGACTTAACCATGCAATTCGACCATGAGGGCCACCAATATAAGTTCCAAGGCATCACCGTCAGTTCACCTGAGATCATTAGTTCCCATCGCATGAAAAATCTGTTCAAAAAAGATCATTCTGGTGTTATCACCCAACTCCATGCCATACAAGCAACTGAGACACCCTCGGTCCCGCAAGATCTCCAAGCCATCCTTTCTAAACATCAGTTGGTCTTTTCCACTCCCCAAGGACTCCCTCCTTCCCATGGTGTTCATGATCATTCCATTCCCCTTGTACCCAGAAGCCTTCCTCCCAATATCCGTCCGTATCGTCACACCTTTTCCCAAAAAACTAAAATTGAGAAAATGGTCCAAGAACTCCTTAATGCAGGCGTTATCTGCCCTAGTAAGAGCCCCTACTCTTCTCCTGTGGTCATGGTCCTGAAGAAAGAAGGTTCTTGGAGAATGTGTCATGAGTTCCATGCCCTCAAAAAACTTACCATCAAAGACAAATTCCCCATTCATGTCATTGATGACCTCCTGGATGAATTGAGTGGCGCCCAATTCTTCACTAAACTGGATCTTTGTTCGGGCTACCACCAGATACGTATGAAAGAGGCAGACATTCCCAAGACTACCTTTAGAACTCATGAGGGCCAATATGAGCTTTTGGTCATGCCCTTTGGCTTGTGTAATGCCCCCTCCACCTTCCCAAGCCTTATGAATCATGTCTTTCGTCCTTTTCTTCACCATTTTGTCTTAGTTTTCTTTGATGATATCCTCATCTATAGAAAAACCTGGACAGACCATATTTCTCATGTGGATCGAGTTCTCCATCTACTCTCTCAGCACCAACTTTTCCTGAAACAGTCTAAATGTGCTTTTGGCGCCTCAGAAGTAGAATACTTGGGTCATCTGGTTGGAAAAGATGGCATCAGGGTGGATTCTAAAAAGATTGAAGCGATGTAAGACTGGCCTCACCCAAAGACTCTTAAGAGCTTGCATGGATTTATGGGCTTAACAGGGTATTATCGCAAGTTTGTTAAGAATTATGGGAAGATTGCAACACCTCTCAGTACTCTCCTAAAAAAAACTCTTTCAGTTGGACTCCAACCACTGCTCAAGATTTTCAAACCTTGAAGATGGCCATGTGCACCACTTCAGTCCTCGCCCTTCCCGATTTCACAAAGACCTTTGTGTTGGAATGTGATGCCTCAGGGAAAGGAATTGGTGTTGTCCTTATGCAAGAGGGTCAACCTTTGGCCTTTACCAGCAAGCAACTATCTGAAAGAAATCTGGGCAAATCCATCTATGAAAAAGAAATTTTGGCTATTTTGCATGTCATTGATCTATGACACCCTTATCTATTGGGGAAATGTTTCCAAATTAAGACAGACCATCAAAGCCTCAAGTATTTTATGGAACAATGCATTTCCTCCCCAGAACAACAAAAATGGGTGACTAAACTCTTTGGATACGATTATGAGATCATTTACAAGAAAGGCAAAGACAATGTGGTTGCGGATGCACTTTCTCGAAAATATGAAGATGAATGATCCCTTTTTTCTCTTTCATTCATTGTACTAGATTGGCTCCAAGCCGTTCACCAGGAATGGCTACAAGATCCCAAAAGTTCGCAGTTGATCCAACAATTGCAGTCCAAAGCTCCAACTTCCCTAGGGTACTCTTGGCTCCATGATGAACTTCGATACAAAGGCTGTTTGTATTTAAGTAAACAATCAAATCTTAAATCCATGGTACTTTCTGAGCTTCATGCTACACCCACAATAGGGAACTCTGGGTTCACCAAAACCTATGACAGGTTCAAATGTTCCTTTTTCTGGGATGGTATGAAACAGGACATTCGTAATTTTGTAGCTGAATGTGATGTGTGTCAACGCAACAAGGGAGAAACAGTCAAATCTCCAGGCGCACTACAACTACTCCCAATTCCACCTGCTATTTTGAAGGATATCTCTATGGATTTTATTACCGGCTTACCCAAATCGGGAAATAAATCCGTCATCATGGTGGTTGTTGATCTCCTTTCCAAGTATGCTCATTTATGCGCCCTTCAACACCTGTTTACAACATCCACGGTGGCTCAAATTTTTATGGATAAGGTCTTCAAGCTTCATAGCATGCCACACTCTATTGTTTCTGATCGCAACCCAACTTTCACAAGCAATTTTTGGCAAGAACTGTTCAAGATACAAGGCACCGAATTGAATCTTAGCACAACTTATCATCCCCAAAATGATGGCCAAACGAAATTTGTCAACAAGTGTTTGGAAATATATTTGAGGTGTTTTGCCTCGGAAAAGCAAAATCAGTGGGCCCAATGGTTACCCCTAGCTAAATGGTGGTACAACACTTCATACCATACAACTACACACATGACTCCTTTTGAAGTGGTATATGGACAGAAGCCACATTCAGTTCTCTCATACTTACTAGGTGCCTCGAAGGTCCAGGCGGTTGACTTAACACTTACAACTCGAGAGGCTATTCTCCATACCCTCAAAGAAAATTTGGTCATGGCACAGAATCGCATGAAGCAACAAGTAGATCAAGGTCACTCTGAACGTCAATTCGCAGAAGGGGATCAAGTGTTTCTTTGAATACAACCTTACAAGCAAACTTCCCTCAAGGTCGAGCATTGTAAGAAGCTAGCACCCAAAGTTTATGGTCCTTATACCGTTCTCAAGCATGTGGGACAAGTAGCCTATCAGTTAGCTTTGCCCAGCCATTCAAAGCTACATCCTGTTTTTCATGTTTCATGCTTAAAGAAGGTGATTGGAGCTAAGTGCCAAATTCAAACCAACCTTCCAGAATTAGTTGAAGAAGGATCCATTTGGCTACAACCAGAAACATTTTTGGACTAGCGTGAGCATCGCCTATGTTAGAGAACCATCAAGGAAGTGTTATTCCAGTAGAAAGATACAATTCCAGCAAACACCACGTGGGAACCAACTACCATTCTACAACAATTTCCTCATCTCAAGCCTTGAGGACAAGGTTGTTTTTAAGGGGGCGGACATGTTAGGGTCCTAACCTGCACATAAGTAGAACAATATATTCGGATGTAATAAAGGTCAATATTAATAAGGTCTTTCAATAAAATAGAATAAGGCGGATGTAAGAAGACCTAATAGAAGCTTTTGCTTCTAGAAGGATCTTCCTCTAGATGCTTCTTTTTAGTATAAATAGGAGTCAAGGGTATGAAAACCCTAGCTTGGATAATATTGTAATAGAGCTCTTCTCAACTGGAGGTTGCCCCCTCGAAGAGGCCCGTGAACATTGCTTTCAGATTCAAGGTTCTATTTTTGTTATTATTCTCTTATCATTTCAGTTTTATTGTGGTGAATGTTCTGGTTATATTGTTGTTATTCTACCATTACTAGCATTTTATTTATGTTCTGCATACATTTTATATATGGTATATTACAATGATTGATTCGACTTATTTTGCAATAGCTTCCACATGATTTGTTTGGCGTATTTCATCCTTTCATGTGTATTATCTAATGATATCAATCCTTATCTTGTTTTTCTTCCATAGGCATAGTTCTTCTTGGAACACATTATCTTTCAAGAGATAGATATACAAGATATGTATAGAGACGATACAAACAAGATATGTACAAGAAAAAAGAAGAGTATTGTTACCTTTAGAAGAAGAAGTCTCTTTCATCCTACTTAGTCTTCTTTGTAGGTTCCTTTTCTTCGAAAATTGATGCTTCGTGTTTCTCCTTCATTTTCTTTAGCTCAGGACAATGATTCTTGTAGTGACCATACTTTCGAAAGTTGAAGCATTGTATTTCTGAAATATCTTTCTCTTGATTTGTCTTCCTCTTTGAACCAAACTTCCTTTTGTTCCTAAAGTTCTTGAATCTTGTTGTGAAGGCTTGATCATCATACTTCTTTTGGGGTTTCTCTTTTTCACTGATTCTTGATTCTTCTTGAGCACAAGTCCAAAGTTCTTCAAATGTCAGATACTCATTTCTTGTGTTCATGCTTGCGAAAAATGCATCCCACGTCTTGGGAAGACCATTGAGTACTATGTTTACCAACTCCTTCTCTGAAATGATCTCTTCAATAGCTTGTAGTTGATATATTAACTGGGAAATCCTCACAAAGTATGATGTTATGATATCCTCATCATTCATCTTCATGTCACAGAGCTCATTCTTCAGACTCATAACTTGTCCAATGGTTCTGACCAAGAAGAGATTTGTTAGGGCATCGTACATCTTCTTCGATGAGTCAAGATAGGAGATATAGAGTATCAAGTGGTATTTTATAGATTCCACTATGATACTCATGGAATTGATATCACCGTCTTTGAACTTCTCCATAACTGCAACGTTCTGTGGCTCCTTCTCTTTTCCTTCTTCAAACTCTGGTTCCACGATCTTTCCTTTCACGATATCCAACACATTATTCTTGGCAAGGATGAGGTAAATCCTTGTCTTCCACGCTCTGAAGTTAGAGGCTCCATCTAACTTATTCTCTGAATTCATAGAATAAGTCATGGCTACTTTGACTTGGTCAAACCTTAGATTTGACCATAAACTCAAAATTGACGTCTTGTCTTGCTGAGAGTACCAGGAGATGCGCTAGGCTAGGGCGCACTGATCTATCCGGATATTAGGTCATTATCTTCACTTAAAGGTGTCTCAATGAAAGGATTAGGGTTTCTGCAACTGCACCTATTAGTAACCCTAGCGACAGTGCTTTGGTGACTGCTCCTGCTAGAAACCCTAGCGACAGTTCTTCAACGAGCTTAATATCCTTCTGGATATGTTTCCTTCTAGCGGTTAGACTGAATGAAGGATGTGTTGGATTATTGAGAGGGGGGGTGAATCAGTAATAACGTAATTATAATCATTTTTCTTCTAATTTAGAACTCTCTTCTTGTTCTTTGAGCATTCCCTTTAACCTCAAGATGTGCCTTTGACTCCTCTTAAGAAACTTCTTAGTGTTATCCGAAAGATAGTTATAGTGTGTATAAAAATGATCACTCCTATACATGTATAAACCCTCTTCAATTTCCTTTTGAAGTCTTAATAGATTTCCTTCTATTCTTTTCATGGGATAAATACCATAAAACTTTACACAAACTATATCTACATCTTCTTCTTCACTTGTAAAGAAAAATTCATCATCATCATCATTGCATTCAAGGGCTTTAGAGTGTTCTTTTACCTTTATATGTTTGTCTACCTTTTGAGTAACCTTCATCATTTCTCTTTTTCTTATGAGGACATTTGTTAGCAAAATGACCAATACCATCACAATTAAAACAAATTAAAGGAAGCTTACCTCTGTACCTACCGTTGGTTCCCTTGTTCAGTCTTTTGACGAAGTTGGCCACTTCTTCATCATCTTCCGAGACGTCACTGCTGTTGCTATATTCTTCTTGTTCCTTTTTCTTTTTCTTTGATCTTTTGGATGCTTTGAAGGCTGCTTCTTTTACATCTGGATTTTCCTGTTCAGTTCTCATCTCATATGCTGTGAAGATTCCATGCAGTTCATCCATGCTTATTGAGTTTAGGTCCTATCTTTATTCTAGTGCTGATATCTTAGGGTTGAATCTCATAGGAAGAGATCTTAGTACCTTTTGAACAATTACAGATTCTTCGATTTCTTCTCCCAATCCTATGATTGCATTCACTATTTCATCGACTCGTAAGAAGTAGGCTACGATATCTTCATCTTCCTTCATTTTTAGTTGTTCGAACTAACCTCTGTAAGTTTGAAGCTTTGTTGTTTTGACTTTTGAATCTCCTTCATAAATATTTCGAAGCTTGTCCCAAATCTCTTTAGCAGATTTACAATGTGCGACTTTGGTGAATACCATATCACTGAGACCATTCAAAAGTGTATTTATGGCTTTGGAATTATTCTCACCGAGTTTCACTGCTTTGTCATTTGTTGGTGGAACTGTTGGTGCTGTGTATCCATCTACAATTGATTGTCAAACTTGAAATCCCTGTGCCTGTATATATGCCTTCATCCTTATGCTCCAAAAAGCATACTTTTGCCCATCAAACTGTGGTATTCCATTTTTATATGAGTTTGTACTCTCCATGATCTACCTTTTAGTGGTTAAACTGATTTATGAAGGAACCTGCTCTGATACCAATTGTTGTTCTAATCAAGTAGTGCCAATGGTGTAGTATCATCAAGCATATTCCATCTATGAGCGTACCAAAGATGTACATTACCATGCACCAATACCACAAAATGATGAATCTTATACATGTATGCCAAATCCTCCATAAAATATGTGCCAATCAAACTACTATTAGGTGCCTCTTCCAATGCACTAGAAAAGTTCCAATCATGCATCAACTATAGATCAACAATGATGTACAACATGATCACCTCATCAACTCACCAACCATATGTCCCAATATGTAGCCCAATCCACATGAAAAATGCATGCATCATGATATCCAACAATACCATATGCTTCCAATAATACATCATAAGATATATCAATGAAACTTCAAAAAGTACCAGCCATGTACTCCAATAGATTAGCATCAAACCATACTCATGGGTTAGTGATATGCACCCAAGATTTATTTTATATCATAACCTTGCATGATCTAACTTAGAACCATGAAAACCTCCAGGAAACAGTGTCAGAACATGCAATAAACAATGTTTGACTCTGCAGTATAGAGTTATACTATCACATCAAACTCCAAGCCATGTGCATTGCCTTTTTCCCAAGACTTTACAACAGACACGCGGCCTGCTGCACAACTAAGAGCATGTGTGCGTGACCTATTCAAGGTCAGAATGCATGGACATGCGACTGCCACCACTGTTACCTGCGTGTGCCTTAGTAAATGGCATATTTGAACTTCCCTTCAATCTTTCATTCTGATCTAGTTGCTCTGTCTTCTTCACCCACTTTTGTAGATGACCCTTCTCTTCAAAACTTGAGCTCTGAGTATCCATCTTTTCAAAGATTTCTCCCTTTCTTACTAAATTCCTTCTTCTATCCATGCTCTGTGAAGTCCTCATCATGGACTTTCTTCTTGTGTTGCAGCACTCCTGGGATTTGTGGCCAAATCCACTACAGTTGTAGCATCTCATAGAGTTACAGTGAACAGAAATATGTCCTATTTGATCACATCTCAACCACCTTGTGGTGTTATAGAATCTTCCATTATATCTTCTTTCATAAGATCTACGTTCAAAATCTTTGTGACCATATCCATTACATGAATAACAATGCCCATGAAAAATACTTTCATACCTTTGCTTTGGTGTCCCAAAAATGTCTTCTTGATTTCTTCCTTGCTTTGTTCTTTTGAAATTTTCTTTGCCTTGTATAGATGGTTGCTTTGCAACATTATCTTCTTTCTTTGATGGACTTACCTCATGCTTCTTTGAGGTGCTTTATTCAGCATGTGTATCTTCTCCTTTGTATCCAAGACCTGATTTATCACATGATGGTCTTTGACTTTCCAAGATCTCATCCAAGATTCGTGAGCTATTCAAGAATTTGTTTGACTTTTCCACCTTCTTTCTAAGGTCAACAATTTCAGCTTCTAACTTGCAACATGAATCTTCCTTTTCATTTATTTGAATCTTCAATAGTTCCTCTATTCTTTTGGTTTCTTCAATTTGGGTCTTGAGATGGACAATAGTTTCAAAACTTTTACTAATCCCATCATCTATATTCATGTCTTCTTTTCCATTCTTTAGTCTTGTGATCTTTTGGGGCTTCAGATGACATATGAGGGTCCTCCAACTTCGTAAGGCCATAACTCTCAAACCATGAGGAGTTATGTGACGTTCTACATACCACCAGAAATGGCATGACATGTACTATCCATATAGAATAGTATTATCTAAAAATATATCATAACTCATAC
>ML779228.1:544081-557316 GCA_009831015.1 Picea engelmannii | reverse complement strand
GTCCATTACCCAAACCTGGGGTCTCCAACTTCTCATGGCCATAACTCTCTAACCGTGAGGAATTATGTGACGTTCCACATACCACCGGAAATGACATGACAAGAATTATCCATCTAGGATATTTTCCCTGACAAATTCACTTTCCATCATCTCATTATTCCACAATTAAGCATGGGTTCTCTTACTCCACAAAGCGTCTTCCCGTGAGGGCTTTCACCATAAGGGGACAACTTTGGAGTTCATCCATATTTACTTCTTATCAACCATGAAAAAAAAATAATGAGTCATATTTACATCTTTCCAACAATGCATCATATACCAATGAAACCACATCGATCCATCTTCATCATGTATCAATGACAACTCATTGATCCATCTTCATCTATGCATTCTCATCAAGGACAATACATATTATATTACATCAATCATCAATCAATCAATCCTTTGACATCAATCAATCAATGACATCAATCAATCAAACCATTGGCATCAATGACAACATGATCCAACAAGATGTGCTTGTTAGAATATAATGGATGTGCTCATTTTACCATGGACAATATCTCTATTGTCACCCAATCATAGGTCGAAGCCACCCTCCGAGCACCTTAACCTTGACAGAGAATCACTCCAGAAGCAAACCATAGGCTAGATAGCCAAACAAAGGGTAGCGCACCTTTCCCCAAGAATAGTGCACCAACAAGAGATGATCAGATATTCCAAACCCTAACCAAGAGATAGTCCAAGCCAAATGTGATCTACTAGTTGCAGCAGCTGCAATGGCAGCTCTCCTCAAACCTGTGCACAAGACTGGGCACTGCAGTGTGCACAAGTTGCTGCTCTGCAATTCTGAGACTGCCTTCCAGAATGAGAACTGGCCTCCTCTATTTATACTAATTCTGGCTAACTACCTCGGTTGACTTCTCATTCTAGGTATCTGTTTGTTCAATATATATTATTATTTCTGGCCAACTTCTCTTGGAGGCTAATAACCTAATATAAATTATCTTCTTGAGCCAACAAGTCTTCTAGGGTTATTAGTCAACTCATTAGAGTTTCTTCTTGCTTCCTGGATTATTCTATCCTCGTTAGGTTTACACGTGGAGGTAAATACCTCACGCAACTACCATAATATCAACAAAAAATGGGTCTCAAAACAAGTGTAGGCAACAAAATTTGGGTGAGGGTTTGGTATTGGAATAAAAATTAAGAGAACAGGGTGATGGAGGCAGAATAACGAGATAGGAGCGAATAGAGTGGTGGTGTATAGTATGAAGCAGGTAAATAACGCTCATTTGGATGGCGAAGCCATCCAAAAGAGTGTTTATAATGAAAATGATAAGACAACGATCAATTCTTCGAAGTGATGATCATCCTTGATGAGAATTACATGTTGAATTACATTAGTATCATAGAACTTCAAATATTTATAGCTCCATGCAAAGACATCGGGAAAATCCTTCATAATATTGATATACCTCTTTTTAATTTCTGGACTAAGCGTTTTTTATAGTTTGATGATATTGGGATCCTCCTGAGTCCCAATGTTGCAATCTTCTATATCCTCATCATTTGCAGTGATTTTAGGATTTCTAGCTACATCATTATTGTCAAAAAGTTTCTCCAATGGGACCAAACCTTTAGGAATAATGTTATTTTTGAGTTGCACTATATCTCTTCCAACAATCTGAATCTGAAAAAGGTCATCATTGTTGAGCACATATACATCTTCATTCTCTTCACCAAATCACTGATCATCAATATTTAAATTAGCAAATTAATCACTAATATGAATAAATCTTTCTACCTGTTTGTCATCTTCAAATATTTTCCAATATTTAATGTTATCAGGGACTGTTGGCCTATGTTTGACCTCAATTTCATACCTTTTATTAGGAAAGATTGGAATTTTGAAAACCGAAGCTGAAGTATCCAAAGCATCTGCAATTTGATTTTCCCCCAAAGGAATTGCTAATAAAATGTATTCTGAAAACTCTTCAAGAAGATCAATCACTAAATTCTTATATGCTCTCAATCTAGGATGTTTGAACTGATATATATCATTTACCTAGTTGATAACAAGCTCATAATCTCCATGAAAAACTATCCTCCTAGAACCTAACTCTTTTAAAGTCTTCAATCCCAAAATCAACGCTTCATATTCGGCCATATTATTGGTACAATCAAAAGCAATCTTATAAGAACAAAGTTTGGTACCTATCTTTAGAGGATTAATCCACACACCAACTCATGTTCCTTCCTTTCTAGCAGCTCCATCAAAGATCATATTCCACATTTCATCTTTTGCATTGTTTTTCTGATTTGTAATCTCCTCTCCTTGATGATCAGTTTCGTCTTTAAAAGATATGGCAGTCATTGTCTTCCCTTCTTCAAAACTCAAGTCATTATAAAAAATAGAGGAACCAACCTCAATATCAACAGAGTAAATGGAATGATTGTTTGGTTGAGTTTTTCTACTCACCATGTACTTGGGCAATACTTCTCTATACAACCTCCTTTCTTGGTCGAAAACAGGGATAGTAGCATATGACATATCCATTTTCAAAGTTCCATTTAACTTTTCAGCCCAAGATCTAGATAACAACATGCCAAATTTAGGAGGGGTGTCAGCGACCACCACATCCATGATCAGATTTTTTGAGGGAATTTGAGACAATGATACAACTAGATCTTTGATTAAACCCAAACATTTCACCTTCCTTGAATCAAAAGAGAATAGATCCTTATAAGTTCTTGTAATATCAAGTTTCAACTCATCCATGACGACCTTGGGCATCAAATTATGTGATGCTCCTGAATCTAACATGGCATTATGTAAAGTCATGTCATGGATTTTAAGACTGACATAGAAAGGAGGAACATCATCAACATCACCACTCTCCTCCACACATGGGATAAACAAGATAACAAGGTGATCATCTTTTACATTCAAGGTGTTATGGGGTTCTTCCATTTTTAACATTTTAATGATATGATTTCTATATTCTCCATTCTTAATCAACTCAGTAAATGGAACAAAAATTTTGATTTTAGCCATCTCGCTTTCAAAATTAAAAGGAGATGGAGCCTTTTCTACCTCTTTGATGATTGCTTCCTTTATTACATCGGGTATTTTCTTTGGGGGTTCTTCTCTAGATTTTCCTTTCTCCATTGCATCCTTTGTTGAACTATCTTTCTTTGGTTGGCTTGAAGAAGGCGTATTAATCCGAAGTTCCCTTGTAGGATTTTTCTTTGGAATATTTACAGGAACCTTTTTACTCTTGAGGTTGTACCGTTTCTGAAGCTTCATAATAGCATTATGGTATCCTTTCCTGAACTCTTTTGTCTTCAATGACAACATATCAACATTATCCTGCATAAACTTGTCATTTGCATCCATAAATTGATCAAGTTCTTCTTTTGTTAAAAACACATTTGTTTATGTATCATCACAACAATGTATATTGTATTCAATTGTTGGATCAAAATGCTCATTTTCATAGTTATTTTGGAAAGGGGGTTTTATTTGTTGATCACCTTGATTTCTCTGATCTCTTTTCCTAATATGAGGAACGCGAACTCTTCTATTTTGATTTATGGGCTGAAAATCAGTTTGATCCATGGTGGCAGGCTTATTTTCCAAGGACATTCTTTCCATGATTCTTTACATAGTCTTCATCATCAAATCAATTTTTTCATCTGATGATTGAGAAGTTGAGGGTTGTGATTCTCCTTGGACCTTCTTGACATCTCTGTCATGATTATGTTTGATCTTCCCTGATGCCATCAAATTTACCTCTACTTCAATTTCATCGCTCATCATATCATCTAATGTATTGGATCTTCTTTCTCTTAACAACAAGGCAAAGTCACTGTCAAAGGAATCAACATATCGAAGTTGAACAAATCCAGGGGGAGGTTTAACTTCTATAGGAATTGAATTATAGACTTTCATAAATATGGTTGAAAACTCTTGCACTGTTTCATTTGGTGATATTTTTATATTATTGTACTAAGTTAGCAATTGGAGATGATTATTTTTATTACCCCACCTTGCAAGAAAAAGTGTTTCAAAATTTTCAAAATTAAGGATACTCACTGCATGAAGAGTTTTAAACCATTTTTTTGAATTCTCCTGAAAGACTTTGTGCGAACAACCTAAGTTTTGCATCCTCATGATCTACTTCCTCTAGATCAACAAAATCATTGAACCAATCCAAGTGTCTTTGGGTTGATGTATTTTCTTTAGCATCAAATGACCTGATTCTCTGATTAAAATTTTGGGGTAAATCATGCAATTGGGCAGGCAAGGCAAGAGGAGAAAATCTGGCTTCCATGGCTCTAGGAGGATTTTGGGCTATCTGAACAGTCCAAGCAGGGACAATCTGAATAGGAATAGTCTAAATAGAGACAATGGGAATCAAAGACTGGAATTTCTTCTCATCACATATAATTTCATTCAACTTAGATTTTGATATAGATATAAACAAGGTTTGCTCAAATTTTAAATCAAAGTCAAGATCATCAATACTTTTTAAACCATCTTTGGGTAATGATAGATTTTTTTCTAGGAAGGCAAATGATTTAACTATATTTTCCTTTATTTTGTGCAAGAGTTTCTCAGGACCAGACACGGATGCAATAGGTTCCAGATCAAGGTTTCTTCTAGTGTGGATTTTCTTAGGAGCCAAGATTTCTTATTTACTCAAAAAACAAAACTATGCTACTAATATTTTCAAATGAAGTCTCCAGGGTAATAAAAATTCAGCCAAAAAAAGTGTTTGATTCACTGTTACCCTCAGGAATCAAATCTAAGCTTTAAGTCATTCTTCCTAGGGAAAATTTTCAATTTTTTCCCCGACAACGACGCCAAAATGTTAATGTTGAGTAAATTGTTGGGCTGAAAAAACAATCTACAAAGGTAACCTACAAACCAACTTTAAGATTGGAAACTATACTTTCCAATCTAGAGAGGGCTCTCTTTAAGACTTGATCTCTGATATACAAATTTCTTTTCTTGATGGCTAGCTTTTAAACTTCAAAGTAAATTTTAACATCTCTGCTGACAAAAGATAGTGTTTCTAGGGATATGGAGTCAACCCCTGAAAACAAAGAAACAATGCTTGGTAGGTATAACTCCTTATAGGAAAAAAGGATAAAAAAGGTGATGAACTTCAGTATTTAATTTGATTATGTAGGGTGAAAGAAGAAAAGAACCATACAACAAAATCAGAGCACTGCAGTGGATGAATTTTGATCTTAGCTGGGAAGACAGACAAAATTTCAATCGATTCAATCTAGAGCACCACTTAGATGAATTATGGACTTTAAAATTTACCAATTTAAACAGAAGGGAAGTGAAAATGAATATGAATACAAAGGAAGTACATACAAGGAGAGGTACAAACTTCATAGCATCACCATTATAATCTTTTTCTTAAGGAACTCAACACTTCTACATTTGTATTTCTTTAGATTCAAGAAATTACACAAAGGATCAAAATATCTATAATTTTTCCCACGTGCCCCCTTTTACATCAAAATAGTCCCTATATATAGAAAGTAAATCTACACTAAGTTGTTAGGAATCAAACTACTATCTCCTAAAGTTGTGGATTTGGTTGTTTTCAAAGAGAACAATGACCTTTACAAAAATTGCCAAAAATAGGAAAGCCAATCTGGAAATCACAAACTATACAGAATGTTGTTTACAATAATAAATTATTTAGGCAAATCACAACCATACGGTTGTGATGAAACATTATACGTATAGTTGGACAACACTGTCATCTCTACGCAATAAATTCTGGCTTCTGATGCGCAACTGTTGGCTGCAAAATCTGCGTAGTGATTTCACATGATGGATCTTCATGCAGAGGTTGCGCGCGTGAATCAAGTTGGCTGCAGAAAATGGGATCATCCAATTTGTCTGTAGCTTATTTTTTAAAAATCACCTCCAGTTGTAAGGCCCTATGTGTCCTTCTCAATGACAAGATTTTTCTTTTCAAATTCTTCATCTGTCTTAACAAAGCCCCATTTCTTTTCAATTTCAATTGAGCGTTGAAGAGAGATGCACATGCATTATCAATAGGTATACATTCCTCGAACTGTTCCATTATTCTTTCCTTTGACATCCTCTTTTCCTCCCGAATCTAAATGATTACATCTTGGGCCTCTTTGAGCTGCTTTTTAAGCCAATTTATATTTTTTTTCTCTTGTTGTTGGTGAGGTAGGAGATAATTGACCTGCTTGACTCTGTGATATTGGTGTTTCGATAATTTTTTCTGCCAGCTGCCTTCTCAAGTCTATGTTTTCTTGATAAAATTGGGCTATGATGTGTTGATATTTCTTTATTTGTTGTTTCACTTCCTAAGTATTTGGATTTTCCTCACCTAACTCCATTTGCTTTTAATCAATTCCATGGTTTTCACATTCAAAAATCTCTAGCTGAACTGTGGGTATGGGAAACTGCATGGCAGAGGACTTGGTGCGTGGTTTACTGGGAGCTTGGATCTCATTTTTTTATCAGTAAATATTGACCTACTTCTCTTCTATGATGTTGGCTGACTGAATGACGAGTCTTCCATTTCTTTCCCTTTTCTCCTTTCAGTAACATCTCCCCGTCTCACCTCTGAACTATGAAATATTGATTTCTTAGTTGATAGAGAAATGTATCCTTTAGGGTCTCTCGGAATGTTAGCCGAAAACGGAAAATATTTCCATCCCTTGTTCAAATTTCTCAACTCTTCAACCATTAACATCTTAATTAATGAAAAATGGAATAAGTTGTTCCCTGGTTGATCAACTTTGGCCTGGACACTGTCTGCCATCTTTCCCAGGCTTCGACACAAGAAGAAAGGTAAGTTTAAGGGATTTTTCCCTATGAAATGCATCAGTAACCTGATGTGGTATGGATGCACCTTGTCAAATCTTCCTTCACAAGTGAAGTATTTCCTGATTATCTTCAAAAGTTTCTCAAAAGGCACCAGGAGATACTCGCTTGGAATCTCAGCTCCAATTTTCCGATTTCAATATTCAGCCTTGATGAAATCCATATAACATGAAATTTATAAAGGCATACATTTAAACCATTTTTCTCCCTACAGAGGGATCTCTGTCTCAGCTGACATAGTTTCCTCCGTCACTTGGAAAGTGATTCCAACAATTATCACACTAACACCAGTAAAATTGAGGGTAAACTGCTCAGTTAGTTGCACAATATATCCTTGAATCCTTTCACATAAACGCATACATTCGGATCGTTCAAAAGATGCCCTGATTGTCGGGTCTGCATTTATTAATTTTCAATCCCAAGATTCAAACCTCATGACACTGCCACTTCTTGCATTCTTTCTTTTTCTTTGGGAATTTTCCATGGTGTTGGTATATGTTAATTTCAAGCATGTAGCAATAAATTGTAATACCCTCTCTGCGCATTAAATAAGAATGATGAACTTTGCAGAAGGTACAAGAAAAGGTAGCAACATGAATCTTTGTGCGGAAAATAGATTAGTAGCAAAAAAATCAGCGCAATGAGAAATTCGGCGCAGAACTAAAGTGTGGCAGAAAAATTCGGTGCAGTGGCAAACTCAAAGAGGCAACAAACAACAATGGGAGACTTGGCGCAACAAAAATCTCAGTGCAATAGTAGGTAATTTAGAAGGAACAAGGTTGACTATGAGAAGAAACAACTCATTCCAAAAATCTAGTTTGCAACGACCTCCATGAAAACTTTGGAACAATGGTTGAAAACAATGGAGGAGACTAAAGAAAAAAAAAATAACGGACTTATGTAATGACTGACAGTAAATAGTTTTTACGCAACAAAGGGCTTCAGAACTTGCTGAAAAAACTGTGGATGATGCACAAATTATGAAAGTGATGGAGAAGCATGAAGGGTGACCAATATTTATGTTTGAATGGATAAGGAATGAAATCATGGAAAAGGATGGTAAATCCATAGAGACGAGAAGCTTGAAAGAAGGTTAAAGATTTGCGTAGCGAACTTGTGCAACGAGTACACTTTGGAAGTGTGCAAGGTACAAATGATAGGAGTGCCATGATTTTTGACTTTTCTGACTTCATGATTAGGTAAAGATGCTCATAATATCTTTTGACATGACCTTTATCTTAACCACTTGACTTGACTTTGGTACCTAAATTCCCGTTTTTTGACATGATTTGATATTTAAGAAGATAAACCCTTACAATTCAAACATGACTAATTATTAAACCTTTTTTCTCAATCTAATCCAAAGTTCTTACTCGATTTTTCAAACCATCCCTCAGTTTTTTCATTGACCTCATAAAATTTGACACACCAACTGCGACTTATTTAGAAAAAAATTGCTTTTTTCAAAAAACTAAGACATGACTCTAAAAATTTAGACGAACCATATGACTCTATCTATAAAAACCATGGTTCTAACAAGAGGGAGGGACAAAATTATTCCAAGTCACACTTTTAGGAATGTGCTCAATCCATCTCAGAAAGGGATCATGAAAAATCAAAGGCTCAAAATAATGACTCAAAGAGTCTGAAGGTTGGATACCTTGGATGTCTTCACATCCTGAGGTCTAGGAAGGGACTAGTAAGAACCTAGAGGATGATTAAAAATTTCTTAAGGGAAGGCTGAAAGACTGAGATAATAAACTTCTTCTTAAGGTACTCAACCTACCCTTACATTCTAAAAGAAGGCTTTGTCCTAGAAGAGACTTGGGACAAGGGACATGTTTCCCAATTGCATCATTAGTGATATAACAAAGTAAAGTAATCGAAGGGAGATGGAAAATCTTGTCACAAGTATCCTGCTTTAGGGAAGCAATGTCCTCACTCTTATCAAGATCTGATCACAACGATGGTTTATAATTTTTTTCTTCATAGAATAAATCCGAATGCTCAAAGGAATACTCATCAAAATCCTCAAGGTATGACCAAAAATCATCAGGAGAATATAGAACTAGGTCATCCTTGGGTGTTTCAAAAGTGTTTGTAACTATATCATCTCCTTGTTGCCATATGTTAGAATCATTAGTAACCTCATATGATAGTTGTAAAGGAAACATTTGGAAATGACCTTGAATGTCGTAAATGGGATCCCCATCATACCCAATGACATCCCATTTACGTTTCCCGACATGTATGAACTCATCAATATTATTAACCATATCATTATCTTTATCATAACATGAAGGTCTTAAAGCATCCAAGGGATCCTATAACACTTCTTTTCTTTCCAAATCACAAAATATGGCATCATAAAAATCTTGGAAAGGAAAACAACTTATTGTACTCACTTCTTCCTGTGTAGGAGCGTCAAAGGCTTGGATAACTTCATCAAATGGAAGAGTAGACATCATTGACTCATCCTCATGACTTGCTTCTACATATTAAACTTCATAATATGTAGGATCTAGCTTGTCCAAGTCTTCCATTTCTTCTTCACCTTCTGAATCATAGAATAAAGTATCATAAAAAACCTGAAAAGGAAAGTGACTAACCTCATCCTCTTCTTCTTGTGCAAGAAGAGTAGGATTTGGGATAGCTTCATCAGAGGGAGGAGAACACATTAATACTCCATCATCATGTTTAATATTTTCAGGCTCTCGTTCTTCAACCAGGTCCTCATTATCCTTGCTAGAAGAAACAATAATTTATTGTTTCTCCCCATGGGATTGGTAACCTTCATCAAGATCCCTCTCCTCAACCTCTTGTTGATTGATGTCTTGTTCCAAACCTTTCGAGAATTGTTCAACAGGGGTCTCAAGGAAAGGTGTTCTCTTAGGAATATCTGGGGTATCTTTGGGCTCACCAATCTTGACTTCTAGAGCAAAGGATTATTCTACCTTGGATGATAAGACATTGGCTTCGACTTTCGGGGAAATGTCATAAGATTCTCGGATTGTCCTTGGCCTTTTATATCGAGAAAAAAAAATGATTTTCCTGAGAATGCCCTTATATAGATGACAAAGAGGAACTTAGAAACATTTTAGGAAGTTGTTGTAACACCTTCTCCAACCTGATATGGAACTCTCTAACGGTATCATTCTCAATCTTCTTTATGTGATTAAGTTTGTATAGCAACACCATAAGATCCTCTTTGATATTTTGTCTCTTGAGAAAGACCTTTTCTAATTGATCCATGGATGTAATACTAGAATCAGGGATGCCATCATACCATCTCCTAGCATTATCATGAAGAGTAGCAGAGAAAAGTTTCATTGCTAAATATTCCACATCATCACTGATAGGGTGGAGTTGAAAGAAAGCATAAAAGTCACGCATACAGTTTTCAACATTCTCTTCATCACTACCAGTGAATTTAGGGAACCATTTTTCATACCTCGGAGGCATTCGTTGAGGGCAACCCACAATTTTACTCATATAAAAGGGTTTAAAATTATGTGGGTCCCATTGAGAATCCATGTTTGGCTTAATCATTAGTAGAGTCTCCATATAATCCTTCTAGGGATCGTCAAAGGGAAAATAGGGAATCACCCACAGTGGAGTCGCCAAGTAAGCTTTATGAAGTAAAGGATTTGGATAAAGGCTTACTGAAAAAGTGTTGTTTGAGGAAAATTGACTCGATGTTCCCCGACAACGGTGCCAAAATGTTATCGCACAATATGTACTTTCCCAAATCCCAAGGCAACTGAAGAAATATTGGCGTAACAAGGGGGTGACCTATCACTGTCACCTTAAAAAGAAATCACTTTCTGTTTAGAATTATATCAAGATTACCCCAAGGGAGACGTCCACACTGACCTAAAGGGATGATGAAACTAAGGCAAGGATGAAAGAATACCCCTCTCTCACCTGTCACTTAAGTCAAAAGGTTCTTTAGGTCTTTAAGGGATGAAGCAAAGTGAAGATGAAGTGTACCTGCCCAGAACAAGACAACAAAGGAAAAATATGGCAACTTTCAAGTACAAAAATGATGTTAGTGCTTCATACGACCATTAACCTTTGAAATATAAGCTAGCTCATATAAAATTGCAACAATATGAAATTTTCCAACAACAATAAGTATTTTATAACAACTGTAAAAAATATACCTTGGAATTGCTTGAAAAGACAATGAAAAAGGTAGCTTTAACTAGGTAGAATGATAATCAATTGTCACAAGCAATATTAGCAATGTCTAGATAGAATTTAATGTCGGTTTTGCAGAGATTTTGATGCAGTTAGGTGGTTGTAGCAATCTTTTGTAACAACAAGAAGTATTAGTGCTCATAATTGCAAGAAAACACAATGTAAACTTAGCATTTATCAAGTAGATTGTTTGGAAATTGTCACAAGCAATTTTTGAGTGAGTTAGATGAAAGTTATGTAGGTGTATGCAACAAATTAATGTAGGTTAGTATGCTTGTAGCAGTTATTTGCAACAACAACAAGTTAACTAGTGAATTAGTCTAGTTAAGAGTTAGTAGAAGTAAGCAAAAGCTTCAAGGAAGTGATTTTGAGTGTTTAATCAATCCTTCAATAAGAGAGAGGCTAAAAATAGTGCATTCTAGGGATTATGGAGTCAAGTGGATGACTTATTATAAGGCTGCAAATCAATTTTTATAGTGCACAAAATTCCAAGAGGATGCATAGAAGAAGTAGTAACTTAAGTCCCCCTATGCATTTTCCTCAAGAAAACAAGATACTAGGGTGTAGGAAATTCTAGGCCCTAGAACCTTTCTCTCCTTAGGCTTCTTATGGGATAAAAATTTAGGCAAATATAACTAGGTCAAAACCTTAGAGTGTTAATAAACTAGGGCTCCAGGGTTTCACTAGTCAGTAGATCAATTCAATGAAAAGCTTGGCAAATAGAAAGTAAGAAAGTAGAATTTTAAGTTCCTTACTTCAAGCATTAAGTATATCATACAATTTCATAATCTTGTATGAGAAATAAAACCATACAGAAACCATTCAATAGATGACAAAAAAGCATATTTTACCTACTTGCACCAAGAATAATCATGAAATACCATGCAAGATCACCATAAAAGCTTCCAAGATTGATCCAACTTGCAAAAAATCAACCTTATACAAGAGTGTGCCTCAACATTTCAACCAAGATCCATTCTAGGGAGAAAATTTCAGACCTATCCTCTTGTGTGAGAAGTTCTGATGTAAAAATGAATGTACTTTATGTTTATTTATACAAAAAATTTACCTTTAATTAATTTTCAGGTCAAAATAAGGCCGACCTGTCCAATTTACAAATAAATTAAAATTTGGCATAAATAAAATTAATTATCATGTAAAATCATCCCTAAGGGTGATGTCATTCCCTTCTAGGGTGATGTTGGAACCCCAAGGTGGAATGTTGGGCTCCAAATGCAGAATGTTTGGCCTCGAAAGGCCCTGAATGATGCCCACACATGCCAACCAGCTCACAACTGCCCTCAAAATTCAAACCCTAGCTTTGATGACGTCCAGGGTCATGATGGTGATGTCACGGGCTCTCAAAGGTCAACGTCTAGGTGGAAGAGAAATATCCCCTTGGGTCTATATATGTGTTGAATCTACACATAATATATCTAGCTAAACAATAATACACACATTTGCAGAGAGAATTGGAGAAAGAAGAAGCAAGAGAGAAAGAATGGAAGAATTCTCATTAACTGTATTCCACACTAAAAAAGTGAATACTTTACAATATATATAGGATACATGAGTAACTAATTCCACATAGTGGTGGCCTAGAGTGATCTGGACACACACCAATAGTTATGGGAGTGATTTGCCACCTATTCTAGTCTCTTAGGCAGTTACGGGGGTGCACTGCCACCTAGTTGAGTTAACTAGTCAACTAGTCTTCAGTTAACTGACTGAATAGAGGGTAGTGAGGAGTTAACTCAGGGAATCAAGTCTAATGTGCCACTCTGCTGATGATACCAAGGCAAGGTCGAATTAGCATGGTGATGATCCCAATGTTGCATGGTGATGATCCCAATGCAACATCTAAACTCAACTCAACTAGTCAAACTGAAGTGTCAATTGAAAGAGAATATTCTCCAAGTGGAATATTCTCCCCTAAAATATAGGAGACTGGATAATGACTAATTATTTCTAATAAATAAGGAAAAATAAATCCTAGGTGTGTGTTGAAGTAACTCCAACACCCCCCTGAACATCACTATGGTGAAAATAAAGAATGGGTCCTGACAACGAGGCCATGTTAGGTACCCAAATACAAAAGATACACTAAAATAAATGAGGAAAGAGGAAAAACATCATGGGAACC
>ML779228.1:508305-544074 GCA_009831015.1 Picea engelmannii | reverse complement strand
CCCCCCCCCCCCCTCAAATTATAATTCATAAAAAAATAAAATGAGAAGGAACAAAAAGCAGTTGCTAAGCAACCAGGTCCTTCACTCCAAGAAGACCTCACAACTATGCAAGTTTGTGCTCGTTGAATATTTTGTGGAAGATGTAGATGTATCCATGGATTTGATGAAGTAGATGCATCATTGATATGTCCACACATATCCACTTTCTCTTCTTGTAATGAACACTATCCAAATAAATTTTGGATAAAACTTTGAAAACCATACGACCGTTTATGGTTTTCAAAGTTACGATCATAACTTCACTTTCCGGACTCTGTTTCAGACGATTTTTTTTTTTAAATTGGATATTTTCCCAAGAGGAATTCAAATATCCAATTTGTTTCTGAAATGTTTTCTCATAAAACATCAGAATTGAGTCTGATGTGTGCAAATCCCTTTTTGTCTCCTGAGATGCATTCATTGCGCATGGAAAAGTATCTGCATGTGACTCCTGAGATTGTTCAAGGATAAATTCGTGAGTGCGGACACAAACCAATCTCCACAGATCCACCTGGATCTGGAACAAACCGTGACAAAATACTACTCTTTCCCTAGTTCTAAAGTATTGAATGGACAAGAGAAGAAGGATGATGTACTTACTTTATGGAAGCTCTCCTTATCTCTGTTGATCCTCGCTCTGCTATGATGCTCTTGCGTCGTCCAATCACAACAACACAAACCAATCACAGCAAAAACATTAATATATTCAAAACTCTAGACTATACATGTGATCAAGGAATCATGTAATAAGATGATATCATCATTATGGGAAAGAGACATATTCATGTATTATATTAACTGAAAGAGAAAAATACAACCTAAGCCTTGATGTCGTAGATCCCCTTTCAACGGCTTCTAGCTTTGACACACACACATTTGCTCATCATGCATGAAGAATTTCCACTACTTGTGATAACCTTGTGGCTGTCTCTGTTTGTTGCAGCATCTATTCTCCATACAATAGTTCACCAATTCTCCAATATCTTACTCTTGCTAATTTGCTACTAACCATTCCAATGAATCATCTCTTCAATATATAGGAAAAGATTGTTTAGTTACTTGGATAGAATGTAATCCCAAGATATCCGGAGATTCATTAATTTGCCAACCATTCGAACTCCAACTCATCCTTCTAGAAGATTCCTTCTAGAAGGATCGAGAACTTATTCATTTTCTCTCTTAAGAAACATTTCCGCACCCTGAACATTAACACAGTGCGGAAAGTCTGCAGTCAGACTGAATGCAACCTGCGGAAATCAAGTATTTCCGCAGGACAATATATGCAGCCTGCGTACTATCTTCAAAAGTGTGATTTTGAGAAGCTGATAAGTGTAACTTTCTTCATGAAAATGATCTTAAAGAAGAGTTAGATCTTCCATCACCATGTCATTATCATGTCATCATCTCGATAACCAAAAATGTGGATAACAGAGATGCATGCCATATATCTTCCACATGAATTTCAGAAAACAAATATGAAATGAAGTAGACATCATCTTCAATTAATGGAATACAAATTTTTGTAGATACTTGTGTAGAAGGCTCTTCAAACTGAGATGATTTATCTTCTAGTGGCTTTTCTACATTCTCTATCTTGTCAACATTTTGCATGCATTATTCCTTATTGCCAAATAAAACCTCCAATCTACTCCATAAATCATTTGGAGTGAATTATTGTGAGTCATCATATACTTGATGGAAAATTTCGGGAGAAATAAAATAGAGGATACATCCTATGGCCATATCTTGTCTATTGAGAAATTCATTTTTCTCATCGACATAATCAACCTCTACTCCCATTTCCATAATTATTTGGTACAAGCCTCTGCATCTTAGCATAAGAAATTTTTTTGGCTTCCATTCCAAATAGTTATGAGGTGTGAGAAGTATTGTCGATGAGTAAAACATAGATTCCATATTTCTGTGTTCTTCAATCTTCAGTACTTGCAAAAAATAATTTGGTGTAGCTTTTTCTTAGCATTCTGTCAACTCTAATACCATGTAAATGTGTTGAACCTGCACATAATAGATCTAGCTAAAAAATAATACACACATTTGCAGAGAGAATTGGAGAAAGAAGAAGCAAGAGAGAAAGAATGGAAGAATTCTCATTAACTGTATTCCACACTCAGAAAGTGAATAATTTACAATAGATATAGGATACATGAGTAACTATTGCTACGTAGTGGTGGTCTAGAGTGATATGGACACACAACAATAGTTGTGGGAGGGAACTGCCACCTATTCTAGTCTCTCAGACAGTTACAGGAGTGAACTGCCACCTAGTTGAGTTAACTAGTCAACTAGTATTCAGTTAACTGACTGAACAGAGAGTAGTGAGGAGTTAACTCATGGAAACAAGGGTAATGTGCTAGTCTAGTGATGATCCCAAGGCAAGTTCGCATTAGATGGTGATGATCCCAATGTTGCATGGCGACAAAACCAATGCAACAACTAAACTAAACTCAACTAGTCAAACTAAAGTGTCAACTAAAAGAGAATATTCTCTAGGTGGAATATTCTCCCCTAAAATATAGGAGACTGCATAATGACTAATTATTACTAATAAACAAGAAAAAATAAATACTAGGCGTGGGTTGAAGTAACTCCAACAGGGTCTAGGTCTGCCTGGGTGTATCCAAGGGAAACATCCTTCTTTCTTCCTAGTGCAAAAATATGATGTATTCTTTCCCATGGTTGGGGCTACAACATCCATATGTGGTCTTTCAGCCCCATGAAGGTTCGAGCTAATCATTCCCCCATGTGTAACTGTCCATCGAGAAAGGTCTTGTAGAAAAACAAAGTACGCCCTCCAGGGGTTCATAAGTCACAGCGGTCATAACATGTAAATCACATCCAATAATTAAATTACACAAACATGTGCATCAAACCCCCCTTTACCCAAAAAAATTCTCAAAGACATTATGCAAATTAACAACTCAGGTTTGGAGAAGGTCTTAGGGTGTCCTATTGAGCTAATCCTCCATAAGTTTGGGGTGTTTCCTAGGTGAGAACCAATCCAAGTCACGTAAGTGTATGAGGTGGCATGGGGTGCAGCGATAACAGGGAAATGCAAATCTTACCTGTGGGTGCGTTTGTAGATGGTGAGTTGCACCTTGTCATAGATGCCATTGTTTCCTAGCTCGTTCATTTCCTTTTGTTCTTAGCTTCATTGCTTTTGATCTTTTTTTTTATGCTTTAAGGGAAGAGTTAAGGGACACTGTCCTAGCTTGGTAACCAATGGTGACAACATTATCCACAAACATTTCATGGAGATGAGAAGGTTGGACCATGATGAGACCCCCTTTCTCTTGGCTATGTCACCAAGAGCCACTACCCTGGTTTGGTGACCAGACAAATGGTAGTGCCATACCAATACATTCCATGGTCATAATAGGTCAGCTCGCGATGAGACCTCCTATCCACCAACTAATACCTTGAGTGTTTATTTATCTTATAGGTTCCCTTTTCTTATTGAGAATCCTTTTACTTCTTTCTCGGGAATCCTTGGGCGAAGCATCTCAAAGATTTCATCTCAAGGATTTTAACTCTTGCCAACTAATTTTACCCTTTAGGCCTTTAGCCCCTTCTTCCCACAAGGCAAGGTACAACCCTTCCTAGTGTGGAAAATCCCAATGCCCGAACAAAGGTAGACGGATATGAGAGGAATAAAGATGGAAAGTGGTAAGTATGGAGGGAACTAACGATGACCTTTCATAGACCCACCCAATGGAAACCCATCCTAAAGGGAGATCAACTTACTATGGAATCATGTCACCCTTACAGGTATATGATAAGAGGACACCATACAAAATAATTCAGTCAGGCTACTATTGGCCAACCATTTTAGGGATGCAAATAAGTATGTGGCTAGCCGTGATGATTGTCAGAGGATGGGGAAACCAACTGAAAGTGATGAGATGCCTGCAATCTCATGTAGTAATTGAACCTTTTAATAAATGGGTTTTGGACTTTGTAGGACCTATCAACCCCATGTCTCATAGAAGAAGGTATATACTAGTATGTACATATTATGTGACTAAATGGGTAGAGGCTAAAGCATTGTATTCTGCAAATGAACAATATCTTGTTGATTTTCTATTTGAAGAGATCTTTACTCATTTTGGGGTGCCTCGAGAAATAGTGATAGACCAAGGAACCCAATTTACCTCCAATTTGGTCAAAGCCATTACTGAACAATATCAGATTAAACATATAAAATCTTCACCTTATCACCCCTAAGCAAACGGACAAGTGGAATCAACTAACAAGGTGATAGAGGCTATACTTACCAAGAAAGTTTAGTTACACCATAAATACTGGGTTGATCAGTTACCTGAGGCCTTATGGGCCTATAGAACAACTTGGAGAAACAAAATAGGCCATGCACCTTATGAATTAGTGTATGGGAAGAAGGTGTTGCTTCCCATAGAATTTCAAGTAAAAACCTTCATGATTGCTATGTAATTGGGGATGGATTGGATGAAGCTAAAAAAACAGAGGATATTGCAACTGAATGAACTTGATGAAATCAGACAGGATTCTCTTATCATCTAAAATTAATTTTTTAAGGAGATTTATACCAAATTTTGCAGAAATCATCAAGTACATTACTGATATGTTAAAGAAGGATGTAGAAATAAAGTGGATACCATAAGCTAAAGAATCATTTGAAAATATTAAGAAGGCTCTTGTTCAGGCACCTGTCCTCATCATCCCTAATTACTCTAAGGATTTTGTGATTTTTTCATTTGCTTATGAAGACACTATAATTGTTGTTCTTTTACAAGGAAATAACCAGGGGTATGATGAACCTATCTCTTTTTTCAACAAAACTCTTAGAGATTATGAATTAAAATATGATATTATGGAGAAACAGACATACGCTCTAGTGAAGGCTTTAAAATATTTCAGGGTATATGTTCTGCAATATGATATCACTGCATATGTTCCAAGTAGTGCAGTTAAAGAAATTTTGGTTCAACCTAATTGTGAAGGAAAGAGAGGAAAATGGATAACTAAAATTCTGGAATACAATTTGACTACAAATCCCACTCAGTTAATAAAAGGACAAGGCCTTTCCAAATTGATGACAGAGTAAAATTTCAAAGAAATTGGATTGTATCATTTCTCCAACAAATCACATAATTCGTCATTTCAGATTGAGGAAACAAGCTCACAGGTAAGCAAAAAATATTTTTCCTCACCATGGTACAAAGATATTGTATTTTTTTTGCTAAATCGTCAGTCTCCTCCTGATTTGGATAAATCAAAGTTCAGATCACTTAAATTGAAATCAATGAAATATTGCATTATTGATAAAATCTTGTTATGGAAAGATCCTAATGGAATTCTGTTGAGGTGGGTTGATGAAGAAGAAGCAAAACATATTTTTTGGGATTTACACTAGGGTGTTTTTGGAGGACATCACCATTGGAAAGCTACTTCTTTCAAAATTCTAAGAGTAGGCTATTATTGGCCTGTACTATTTTCAGACATATTTTCTCAGGTCAGGGCATGTGAACCATGTCAAAAGTTTGCATGAAAACAAAAACTTATGTCTCTGCCTTTAAAGCCCATTATTTCTCATGGACCATTTCAACAGTGGGGCCTAGACTTCATTGGGGAAATCAATCCTTCATCTTCTGGACAACATAAATGGATACTTACAACCACATATTACTTTACCAAGTGGATTGAAGCAATTCCAACTCGGAATGCAACCGATAAGGTAATCATGGAATTTCTTGAAGGGCATATTTTTTTTAGATTTGGTTGTCCTAAGAAGTTAGTTACTGACAATGCTCAAGCTTTCAAATCAAAATCAATGATTTATTTTTTCAATAAGTATAACATCAAATTGGTCCACTCCAATCCTTACTATCCCACAGGAAATGGGTTAGTAGAATCATCCAATAAAAGCCTCATAAGGATTATAAAAAAACTACTTATAGAAAACAAGAGGTCATGGGATTCCAAGTTAAAATTTTCCCTATGGGCTGATTGAATCAGTAATAAGAAATCTATTGGAACTTCACCTTTCCAAATGGTGTATGGAACAAAGGCTATTTTCCCAACTCAATTGGGTTTACCTGTTCTTAAATTTCTGCAAGAGGAGTTAGAAGAACTTAATGACATTCAAAGGAGAGTTTTCCAGATGATAGGGGTTCAACAGGCTAGAGAAAAGATGGATCAAAAAGCTGTTATTCATTAGAGAAAAGTCAAAGAAACATTTGATAAGAAAACAAATAAGGATATTTTCAAAGAGGGAGATCTTGTATTGAGATGGGATGCTAGAAGAGAGGACAAAGCTAAACATGGTAAGTTTGACAACTTATGGTATGGTCCTTTCAAAGTAGCCAGGGTCATGAACAACAATACCTTTCTCTTACATAATTTGGATGATACTAAGATTTTAGGAGGCCCAGTAAATGGGATATTCCTGAAGCATTACTTCCTTTAAGATCAGTTCGAAAATTTCAGTCTGTACAATAGGTTTTCTTTTGCACCCGAATAAAGACTCCATATACCCAATGGAATTGTTTCTTTATTGTTTGTGGTTTTAAATAAAGGATGCCAAAACATGGAAATAAAGAGAATCAGAAGGATATGAAGGCATTGGTCAACAATTATTAAATCTTCCTCATGAAACTTTATCCCTAGAAGGAGCCAGTGTTAGTCTCTAACTTTGTTTTTGATTAAGTGAGTGTCCCTAGTTCCCGTCCCCTCATTTTTTATGATTTTCTGCCAAAACTTTGTTTTTACCTCTTGTCTTAAAAGGTTACTTTTCAATATTTATTGCACTTTTTAAATGATTTTTGAAGTTTTTAAAGTTTAGGATTTGATATGATAATTTTTTGTCACATCACTTGTAGATTCATTATTTGAATTTTCAAATTTTTGCCAAGTCAGAAAAGGCACTACAGGAATAGTGCTATTCCTGCAGCGCTAGGAATAATCATTGTTTTGCATGCACCACCCTGCTCAGATCATGTCATAACTTTTCAAATCATGATTAGATGATCTACATGCCTCTTCATGATCTATTTTTGGGTTTCTATTTTTATGATAACAACTACATACGAAGGATTGAGTTGTACTCACCATACCTGCATCAAATCAACACGTTTTATTATCATGAATGGAATCATCACCTTTCTATTTCAGTATGTCGGTTATTTTGTGTAGGGATGGAAGAAAGAAGTAACTTCTAGTTCTTAACAACCCACGGGAATTGAAGATTCAAACCATCGATCTTCTTAGATTTTTTTACAGGATCATATCAGTGGTATGACACCCAAAAAGAGTGGTCAGATAATCAGACTAGAGCCCGAAGGCACGAAATTTCTCAAAGCATGACCTTAGATGGCACATAAATTCAAGGATGTTGGTTGGTTCATCTTTTTCTCAACCTTCCAGGGGCATGATGAACATATCTCGATGACGTTTTCACATAATTTTGATGGCTTCGAATCTGTAGTTGGGAAACTTCTGATGCATGTGACTGAACATTATATTGCTAAAGCCTGTAGATTTCCAGTGTATGGGGAAAGATGGTGGAAGAAGGAGAATGTGGTCATGGAGTTTGTAAATCAGTTTCTAATTCTAGAGAAACAAAAGCCTAATTTGAATAAGGGAATACCACATAGTTGGGTAAGGAAATAATGGCACATTTCTTTTCTAATCATCCACGGGTACATTACATGTGAAGGCAGGTTTTCCTTGGTTTATCTCTATCATATAAGACTGTTGATTCATATAAATGGTGATTATCCTCTTAATTTACCCTATTTTATGCTAAAAAGTTTATCCAAAATGTCTAAGAGGGTGCAATCTCATCCTTCTATAGAAAAAGGCGGTCTCTTTCATCAGGGTTTAATTAGAACATTAGTAGTCTTTAAACGAAGTCCAGAGATCCTGGGATTGGTTAATCCATTCTTTAAAACCGGATTTATATTCAACTAAATCCAAAACTGTCAAAGGGAATAAATCAGCCAAACAGAAACAAACTCTTCAAGCCACTGAATTCTTAATAAAATAAGAATCACCTATAGCTAGGGTAACTCTGGCTAGCAAGAGGAAATTGCAAACTCAACAAACTATTGGAGATTTTCCTGTAGGTGAATACCATGAGAAAGCTAGCACTTGTCGAGGTAAGAAGTCTAAAACAAATGAAGACATTGACATATATCCTAATCCAGATATAAAGAGGGAAATTGATGAAAATGAGGATTACACTATAAGCCCAATTCAAACTCCAGTCAAGCAGAAACAACGATCTACAGGTAAGAAGAATGAAAAGGGTAAAAAATAGAGCAAAAAGAAAACACTTGTACCTAAGTTCCCTAGGAGAAATTCCACCAGAGCTTCCAATAAATTCAGATTGAATTCTAATGTTTCATTCGTCCATTAAAAAGGAGAATCTTATAATTATAGAAGACAATTCAGAATATTCCAACTAGGGAATAAAAAAAGAGAGCAGGGGAATCTTCTTTACATAGAACTGCGAAAGAATCTTAAGACTTCATGAAGAGACAAGAAAAGGGAAATCAGATTGCTCAGTACTCCAGAAGACCTGTGACAAGAGAAACCAAAAAATCAACTTCAATATCTGAATCTGTGTTTAAAGGTACATATGTAGTTTATTATGACATATATGATCTTTTTGCAGAACCAGACCATATGCAAGACCTTCCAGAAACCATAGATTCAGATAGCACTGAAGATGAAGATCATAGTTCTGGATTATCTTCAAAATATGTGATTAAATTAAGAAAGCCTCAAGATGCTATAGATCTGATTTTACCTGCCCGTGTAGAGGAATATCCATAATTTAAAGTTAAAGTTAGACAGGGAAAAAACAGAGTAAAGGAGTTGCAGAGTATGGTAAAGAAATTAAAGAAAGATAAAGCTTTGGTTGAGCAATGGAATGCTAGACAACAAGAAAAGATACAAGATTTTAAAAGGAAAAGAAAAGAACGGAAAACATTTCTTAAGGAGGTAAGAGAATCCAATTTCAGGCTATATTGGCATAATGTTGTGTTAACAACCAAACTTAAATAGAGAGACACCAAGGCCAGTGAAATCATTATACCATGATGGTTCATGAATATTTTTCTTTAGTTTTTATTTTTCGATGCTATTTCTTAGGGAGTTAAGATGAATAGTTTGATTCCTATGTTTGGATCAAATGAAACTTTGATATCTCGGATGGAAGAACTTAGTAAGATATGATTCCAAATTTTGTGGGATTTGATAATTTTTGTAAAGATATTTCCTAATCTATATTTTGGATTGGTTTTTGAGCCTTCTACTATATAGGCATTATAAGTGCTCATTTGAGCTGATTTTCCTAGGAAATAGGCATTGACTAGATCCTATTACAAAACTGTAAACTAGAAAACAGGATCTATAGGAATACTCTGTGTACTTTAAATAGACACAAGAAATATTGTATGAAGGTCGATAAGTTGGGCAATTCCGGGACCTATTTTGAAAAGATCCACTATAAGGAAATTTATATTCCACATTGATACTAAATGGCAAAGGCATGTTGATGGTCAAATCTTATTTCATATCTTATTCTATTTATTTTCTTCTTTGAAGTCATGTATTTTGTTGCAATACATTTGATTTCTTGATCTTAAGTAACACAATGAAAACTTTGTTGTTTTTTTTTATTATCAAGATTGCCTTCAAGTACATGTTCTTGTTTCTCAATGATATTTTGAAATACAAAATCTATATGGGATTGACAAATTGAATACTCTCATATATTCCCTTTTTTATTTACCTTATTGTATGATATAGTAATGTGACTACCATTTACTAAATCAGTGGGATGTTTTTTGGCTTTATATTGAGTTATATGTTTATGTGAATCCTTGAACCATCTTTCAACCACTCTCTAAGATCTATTTCATAAAACCCTTAAAATACCATTGCAATAACATGATGATGCCCTAACTTTCCCTCTCACAGTCAAGTGCAAATTTAGGGACTAACAACAAGCTTTGAATATGTCATACATCTCATCTTCCTGTACACATCTTATAATCACCAAATTAAGCCATGTACGGTATAGGCAATCATCATGTCACATATAATTTGCACTCAGCTGAATAATCCTCTGTTTTTCTCGAGGGGATAGATCCTGAGGTAATTTTATTATTACAAGATAGTTAGCCACATCTACATACCAAGGAATGTAAGTATAAATAACAAATTGACTTTCATCTGGAAAATTGTCATCCACTGGTGCATTATCACCTGCATGAATAAGTATATATAGGAAATCAACAACAAGGTTATCTTTTCCAGGTCTATCAATGATAGTAATATTGAATTCTTGCAATAGTAGCAACCATCTAGTAACTCTATCATCTGTCACAGGTTTATTCATTAAAAACCTAATGGCTGAGTGGTCTATGTGTACAAACACCTCATACCATGTTATGTAGTGTCTGAATTTATTAATGGCATGAACTATTGATAAGAATTCGTTTTCAGTGAAAATATAATTTACTTCGGTAGGGGAGATATTTTTGTTGACAAAGTAGATGGCATAAGGAAGTTGGTTTTCTCTTTGTCCTAGAACAACCCCCAAAGCAGTATCGGAGGAATCCGTCCAGATATAAAAGGGGAGAGACCAGTTTGGTTCTCTTAAAACAAGGGCACTTGAAATATTTTTCTTTTAACTTTCAAAAGAAATCTGACATTGTTCATCCCAATGGAATTCAACCTCTTTTGCTAACAATTTGAACAATGGGGAAACCAAGTTTGTAAAATTTTGAATGAATCTCATATAATATCTAGCATACCCTAAGAAGCTTCTAACTTATTTATGTGAGCTAGGGATTATGATTTGAGAAATAATTTCATTTTTGGTAGGGTGTACCCTTATCCCGGTACTAGAAATATGATGGTCCAATACAATCCCTCCAGTGAGCATCATTCTAGATTTTTCATGGTCGAGGGAAATATTAGTTTCTCTACACTTGATCAATACTTTCTCCAAATTGTCCAATGCTTGTTGGAAACCATCCCCATATACTGTGAATTTGTCCATATAGACTTCTACACATTCATGGGTTAAATCAGAAAAAATAGCTAGGATAACCCTCTAAAAGGTGGCAGGGGCATTACACAAACCAAAGGGAAGAACCCTATAAGCATAAGTACCCCATGGAAAAATAAATGTGGTTTTCTCCTAATATTTAGGGGCGATTTGGATTTGGTTATACCCACTAAACCCATCTAAGAAAGAAAAGTACATTTTCCCAGACAAGGTATCCAAGACCTGGTCTATGAAAGGAAAATGAAATAATATATATAGGTAGCCTTGTTCAGCTCTCTAAATTCCACACAAATCCTCCACTTTCCATTGTTTTTTGGAACAATAACTAATGGGGATACCCACTTGCTATCTGAAATAGGGTAAATAAAATTGACGTGTAGGAGTTTTTGGAGCTCTTCTTTCACTATATATTTTAAGGCTCTATTAATTCTTCTTTGGGGCTTCCTAACAGATATGATTTTATCATTGGTGTAAATATGGTGTATACATGTATCTGGGTGAATATCTTTAATGTCAAAGTAATCCCATTCAAAAGCACTAGATTGTCCTAGAATCATTTGGATCAATTTTTGTTGTTGATCTAATTTCAAGCTAGAATTGATATATAGAGATTTTACAAGACTGATTTCAACAGTTAGAACAACTGAATCTTATTCTTCATTTATTTTTTATATAGTGAATAATGTAGAAGTGGAGGGATGCCAGACCTCCTAAAATTCAGGGCTGAAAATATGTGTAAATTCTGGAAAAGATTGAGGATACTCAATGCATTTTGTATTGGCTAGAAATAGGATAAAAATTTGTTGTTTAGTTTGTTCTTGAACTCCCTTTGCTTGATCAAGTGTTAATATGAGTTAAGCATAGTTATCCTCCCCATAGGGATTATCCAACCATGAAGGAACTTCAGTGGCTGGTTGGGCAGGAGGAAAGTGTTAGCGCAAATTCTTGCAACATGGTGTTTTCTTCTGGTTTCAGGACCCTAGTGTAAATGTATAGAAGTGGGGTTTGAAAACTGGTCGAGTGTGCTTTATTCAAAGGCTGCAACCATGAGCATCTTGTGAAGCCCACAGAACGAACCCATTTTGGGCCTATAATCAAGCGAGCGGGCACTTTGTTTTTCAACGGTGAGGATCCACAGAGGGGGGTAGATCGACGGCCATTGGGTAAGTTTGGGTCCCAGAAGTTGCACAGGGTCAAGCACCTGAGCTAATCTCCTATGGCCAAACTCACGAAGCGATCAAGCCATTTCGGCTATCGGGACTTCGAGAGAATAGAGGGTCTCCCCCTTCCACTGCATTTCAGAATCCCGAAGCCCAAAATGCCGAAAGGGTCCAGGCCAGAGGTGGTCCCACATTTAAGAAGTGATCTAGGCCATCCATCCAATGGGATGCATGGTGCACAATCAAGCCATTTCTGCTATCAGGACTTTAGGAGAATAGAGGGTCTCCCCCTTCCACTGCATTTCAGAATCCCGAAACCCGAAATGATGAAAGGGTCCAGGCCAGAGGCGGTCCCACATTTAAGAAGTGATCTAGGCCATCCATCCAATGGGATGCGTGGTGCACGATCAAACTATTTCGGCTATCGGGACTTCGGGAGAATAGAGGGTCTCCCCCTTCCACTGCATTTCAGATCCCCGAAGCCCGAAATGCTGAAATCCCGAAAGCGCCTTTGAAGATAGGCATAGGGTCACAACCCATGGTCACTTGGGGTGATAGAAAGAGCTATGCAAAGGGCCGAAGCATCGAGTTTAGCTGCAGGAGGGATCATCGCATTCTCCAGAGACCAGTTCATCTCGACCTCGATCTTGGTCCTTGCTAAAAATAAATGAAGGTGAATGGAGGTAGTTAAAACCTTGGCTCACTCATTAAATGCAAAGCATGGAGGTTCGGGCAGGTAGTCTGCCCGAGATGGTCCTGTATGCTAGTTTTATCCAAAGAAGCCATGCCGATTTCTCGTCTGACCAGAGGATTCTGCACATGCTATTTTATCCTTTAATGTTTCAGCTACCTCCCTTGCAAAGGCCATGCAAAGTTAAGGTGACGTCTGAAAAAGGAGTTCAGGCCAGATTTGACTAAGGAGACACCACACCTTGAAAGTCTTGAGACGCCTCTGCTGGGCGAAAAGGGAGGAGTATATGTACTCAGTTTGTATTTTTGTAAGTATCGATGGTTGAGCTAGGCTCCCGACTATAAATTTTTGATGAAGCACTGGTTGCTCTGGTTATGTATTGGCACTTGAGACTTCTTGCCTTATGAATGTTAGCTTCTTTCCATTTCTCTATTTACACTGTGTTAGAACCACTCGAAATTGGAGGATCCAGTCGAGTTGCATCGTTATAGGATGATGTATGTTGGATCACTATAATAGTTGCATGGTTTCTAATTAGCTCTTGTATTTTCTCAACACTGAATGACTTGGAATTGGAAGATTCAGTCAAGTCACCTTTCAGTTCCCCGAAACTCTGAACCAAGAGGATTTTGTGTTCTGAGTTTTTCCTCTTCAAGCTGTCGAAGGGCCTGATGCCCAAGGTAGTCTTGCTCCCTCCTCTTACCAAGTCTTCCATCTTCTCATTTTACAATCTACTCACAGACTGAAGTTAGGTCAAGACCTCTTCTGTTGTTACATACCAGGCCCAGTTTTCTGAGTTAGGGTGATATCTTCTTGGGCCTCCATCCATCCGATCACCCCATTAAATTATTCATGACATAAACTGATGGGCGTTGGGCTCTACTCTTGCTGCAATCAAGGAGTGACTTCCGACGCTAACATTTTTGGCGCCGCTGCCGGGGATGAAGTTGAAAATTTTCCTCGAGATTGAACGACATCGAGCCTCTAATTCTGAAGGTGCATCAAGCATCAGAGCCTTTGAAATTGATATTATGCACCTGACGACTCCATTGCGGCGAACCTGTCATTTTAATTGTGGCTTTTAGAGGTAGATACACGCAGTCCCATCCACAACTGCCTCTAGCTACGCTTGAAGCTGAGCCGCAGGTGAATTTTAGAATAGGAAAGTCCTCCCAAGGAGAAACTTCCACCGCCAAACCAGGTATTTTTCCGTCTCCTTCTGTAGAAACTCCTTTTTCTTCCCCTCAGCTTCGCAACAAAACTTTTTCTAAAACCTCCTGTTTCCTGAATTTCGGAAGTGTTCCTGCCGAGTTGTCTCCTCCTGGTTTTGGACTAGAGGGAGAAACCCTTGTCACTTACCTTACCCCTGTAAGCCTATTTCCAGTATCCTTGGTTCAAGTTCCTTCCCCTCCAAGTTCTCCTCCACCTAATATCCTTATGGCAGGAGCAAATCCCCCCATGACTAGAATAGAGGCTATTATAGCCGCCAGGTATGCTCCCCTTTTGCTACCCTAGCCTCTCAATGCCCTTCCAGTAGATGGCTACCTCAAGCAGCTACCCAAATTTACAAGCGAGGGGGACATAACTGTAGAAGAACACCTTGAAGCCTTTTACAGTTTTACAGATGACCATGTCATCATGCATGTAGATGTGTGGATGAGGATTTTTGTCCATAGCCTTGAGGGTGAGGCTAGAAAATGGTTTAGGGCCTTGCCTCCTGGATCTATTAATGGGATTGAGGCTTTGGATAATGCATTTTTGAGACAATGGGGAGACAAAAAGCACTTCGTGTATTACATGACAGAGTTTGGATCTTTGAAGAGAAAAGAAGGAGAGTCTGTTTCTGACTTCTCCAAAAGATTTAACAAAATGTAAAATAAAATCCCCACTGAGATTAATCCCTCAGAAGCCTCTACGAAGATCACTTATGCTAGCGCTTTTGATCCCGATTTCTGCCTTCTGTTGAGGGAAATGAGAGCCACCACTCTGGCGCACATACAGGATGCAGCCGTAGAAGTAGAGTCTAATATATTGGCTATTGACCGACTCAGGAGTAAGGCTGACAGAGACATACCTAGGAGGAGAGCTGAAGCCTCCTCATCCTATTCCTCTCCCCTTCCTCCTCAAATGGATGAGGTAACTAAAGTGCTGAAATCTCTCTCAGCTAGGATGGAAAAGTGGGAGTTAGAGGGGAAGCCAATGTACAGAAATCCCTAGAATACTGATAACATAGGTCTCAGGAGGCCTGGTAATAATGTGCCACAAGCCTCCCCAAGGGAACAAAGGAGTAGAGACAGAGATGATCAGAGGATTCAGACCCCTCTCCAAAACAACATAGTTTCTCATGAGGAAGGAGAGGAGATAGAAGAACTCGACCCTAAAATTCACTGCATTGAAGACACCTCCCCTTTTCCCCATTTGACTCAATATGCATATGAAGAATCCCTTATGAGCATCCAAATCAATGAGTTGGGTAAAGGAGAGAAGGCCAACAATGCCCCTAATAGATACCATCTCTGGTCAAAGAAGAAAGATGATACTTTTGACTGTCAGGATCATCCCCTTATAGAAGAAAGGCTCGCTAAAGCGGTTGCGACAACTACTAAAGAAAATAAAGCTCAGAATACTTCGTCAGTAGCCAAAGAACGTGTTTCCRAGGTAAGGGAACCTCCTAATCCCCTCTCCTCTTTTAGTTTTGAGCATGAGATTTAGAAGATCATAATTCTTGTACCCCTCTCAGAACTAGTTAAAAACGAAGATTTCAAAAGGTCCCTCTCTAAGCTGTTACAATCCGATCCCCCCCCAGCCTTCCACAGACTCAATAAATCTTCAAGATTAAAAGCTAGAAGTTGTCTTAGGTCCCATGGTAGAAGACAAACATGATTCATCCCCTCCCTTCTACACATCCCTGAACATACATGATAAGGTGATGCATAATTGCCTCATGGATTCAGGGGCTTCCCACAACCTTATGCCCAAAATAGTCATGGAAGAATTGGGATTGGAGGTGACGAAGGCTTACCATGATTTATACTCTTTCGATTCAATAAGAGTGCAATGCCTCGGAGTCATCAAAGACTTGGTTGTCTCTTTGTTTTAGCTGCCAATGAAAAGTGTGGTCATGGACATTATAGTAGCCGATGTTCCTCCCAAGTTTGGCATGTTGTTGTCAAGATCTTGGATTAAAAATCTTGGAGGAACATTACAAATGGATCTCACATATTCTACCATTCCAGTCTTTGGAGGGGAACACAGGAGGTTGTACAGAGACGCCCAACTGGCCTACATTGTTAGTGATGAGGCAAACCCCACCAATCAGCCTATTTTTGCACTAGACACTAATTTGGGATCTAGTTTGTTGCAACTCACTGATGCTCCTGAAGCCCCTTTTCAAGTTAGAAGGAAGCCCCTTTTTAATCATGAGATGCCTCCTCCAACCACCTCTATTTGGAAGATGTTTTTCGATGGGGATTCTTCTAGTGAAGGTGCTGGCGCTGGAGTGGTGTTGGTGTCACCTTGTCAGGAAAACATGTCCCTGTCATACAAGCTAGAATTTGAAGCCACCAATAATGTGGCAGAATACGAAGCTCTGGTTCTGGGTTTAAGGGCTGCAAAGGAGATGGGGATAGAGGAGATAGAAGTGTTTGGAGATGCTGAGGTGATTATTTAGCAAGTCAGAAATGCTTATCGAGCCAAGCATCCTCGGCTCAGGAGTTATAGAAATGAGGTGTGGGACTTGATCGAAAATTTCTTCTCAGCTTTCAACATCTCTTTTATTCCAAGGGAGAAAAATTCTTTGGATGATTCCTTAGCCGTTTCGGTGAGTCTGTTCAGGATCCATCTACCGCCTAAGAGAAAATATGATGTTGAGATAAAATATAGGCCAGCTGTACCGGACAATGCCAGACATTGGAAGGTATTCGAAGACGATCTTGAAATCAATAATTTTTTGCAGGTTGTCGACGAATTTTATGTGTTTCACATTGATCAGGACCATGACCTTGAAGGTCACCCCTGCCCTGAGGTATTTTTAAATAAAATTGCTAATCACTAGATTATTCAACTGCCTAGCAATCATATTCCGAAGGGACTAGTCCCTTTAGAAAGATTGTTCGATGGTAATGATGTGGCAGTAAAGGGTGAAGTTTTGAATGGAGATGTCGATTCGGCTGAGTGCAACATTGGCACACAGGAGGAGCCTAAGTTTGTCAAGTTGTCAAGCAGTTTGACCAGAGGACAGAGGGCCAAATATACTGAGCTATTAAGAGAATTTGCTGATGTGTTCGCATGGACTTATGAAGACCTCAAGACATATGACATGTCTGTCATTGAATACAAGATCCCACTGAAAGAGGAGGCTAAACCATTTAGGTAGAAGTTAAGACAGATAAATCCCATGTTTTTTCCAGTCATGGAGAGAGAGGTAAAGAAACTGTTAGATGCCCAAATCATTCTTCCCTTGAGATATTCTGAGTGGGTGGCCAATTTGGTCCTGGTGAGAAAGAAAAGTGGGGAAATCAGGCTCTGTGTTGACTTCAGAAACCTCAACAGGAGATCAAAGAAAGACAATTATCCCTTGCCCAACATGGAACACATATTTCAGAGGGTAATTGGTGCATCCAGGATATCCATGGTTGATGGTTTCTCTAGATATAATTAGATATCAGTCATGCTCGAGGATAGAGAGAAGACGACCTTCACCACTCCTTGGGGGACATTCATGTATGCCAAGATGCCGTTTGGACTTATGAAACCAAGAGAAAATTTTCAATGAGCTATGGATATGGCCTTCATAGGAGAGAAAGATCAGTTTGTGGTGATCTATCTGGATGACATCGCAGTCTTCTCCAGGTCTGATATGGAGCACTGTTGTCACCTAAGGAAGGTTTTCTTGAAATTCTGAAAGTTTGGCCTTTCTTTAAATCCCAAGAAGTCTATTTTTGCTATGAAGGAGGGTAAGTTGTTAGGCCATATAGTATCATCAGAGGGAGTGAGGATTGATCCCAGCAGGGTAGAGGAAATTCAAACCCTGCCACTTCCCAGATCTAGGAAGGAAGTTCAGGCCTTTTTGAGAAAGATTAATTTTCTGAGGAGATTCGTCTCAGATTTTGTTGAATTGGTGAAACACATCACAATCATGCTCAGGAAAGGAAATGAAGTAAAATGGACTGTTGAGCCCAGGGAATCTTTCATCCAAATAAAAAGGGTGTTGACTGAGGCACCTGTGCTGATCAGTCCTAACTATTCCAAGGAATTTCTAATTTTTTCATTCGCTTCTTTTGATACAGTAGCAACGGTCTTGTTGCAGAAAAACGAGGAAGGTCGAGAGCAACCCATTTCTTTCTTCAACAAGGCATTAAGAGATGCAGAGATCAAGTATGCAATCATGGAGAAACAGGATTATTCCTTAGTGAAGGCTCTCAAATCTTTCAGAGTCTATGTCTTGCACTCAAAAGTGACCGCGTACGTGCCTTCAACATCCGTGAAAGATATCCTTATACAACTTGACGTAGATGGAAGAAGAGGTAAATGGATCACCAAGATTTTGGAGTTTGACCTAGAGATAAAGCCCACCAAGTTGGTTAAAGGGCAGGGTTTAGCCAAGCTGTTGGCTAAATCCAATTGCAGGACCTTGGGGGTTATCTTCATAAATACTTTCTCAGAAAATCAGCCAGCTGAGTCGTCTAACAAAATATCTCACGACGACTCATCAATAGCAAAATGCACCTGGTACCGAGACATTTTGTACTTTTTGCAAGAGCTGAAGACTCCTGATGGAATGGGTAAGAGTAAGGCAAGATATTTAAAGCTCAAAACGATAAGGTATTGCCTCATTGACCAAGTCTTGTACTGGAGAGGCCCCCTAGGGATGTTGCTAAGGTGTCTGAGCCCACAAGAAGCCCAGAAAGTTATGTTTGAGTTCCATGGCGGCCTTTGTGGAGGGCATCATTTTTGGAAGACCACAGCTCATAAAATTCTTAGGGCTGGGTACTACTGGACCACCTTGTTCACTGATGTCTGTAGAGAAGTTAAAGCTTGTATCAAATGCCAAAGGTTCTCAGGAAAGTAGCATCTCAAATCACTGCCACTAAAGCCTGTGGTAGCTTCAACACCTTTTCAACAGTGGGGGTTGGAATTCATTGGGGAGATTCATCCTCCTTCAAGTGGCCAGCATAGATGGATCCTGATTGCGACAAACTATTTCACTAAGTGGATAGAAGCGCCCCCCACCAGGAGTGCTTCTCACAAGGTTATTATCAGCTTCTTGGAGGATATCATAGCCAGATTTGGCTGTCCCAGCAGAATTGTCACTGATAATGCTGCTTCTTTCAAATCTGAGGCTCTGATTAAGTTTTGTGAACAGTTCAAACTTTCACTGATTCACTCCACCCCCTATTATCCTCAAGGAAGTGGACTGGCAGAATCTTCCAATAAAAGCCTAATCAAGCTCATCAAAAGATTGTTGGAAGACAATAAGAGGGCCTAGGATTCAAAGCTCAAATTCACTCTATGGGTCGATCGAGTGACAAGGAAAAAGTCCCTAGGCACCTCACCTTTTCAACTGGTTTATGGGACGGAGGCTATTTTTCCCACTCGGCTCGCGTTACCTGTAGCAAAATTCTTCTAGGATCTTGAAGGAGAGCTAGATCATATGGTCAAAAGGATTCATAAAATAGTGGAGGTGCAACAGATCAGGGAACAGGTGATGGACGTGGTCCATAGTCGTCAGCAGGAGGTCAAGCAGGATTTTGACAGGAAGGTCACAAAGAAGGAGTTCGAGCTCGGGGATTTGGTGCTTAAGTGGGATGCACCCAGGCAGGATAGGGGAAAACACAACAAATTGATGCCCTTTGGATCGGGCCCTTCAGGATCACTGAAGTATTCTCAAACAACACTTATAGGTTGCAGGATTTGGAGGGTGAGGAAGTCTTTAATGGCCTAGTAAATGGGCATTTCCTGAAAAGATGTTTTGTTTGAGCCGTAGGCGGCTCCTCATTTTGTAAATATTGTCCTTTTAGTTGTTTACTTATCTATTTTCGGCTTAATAGATGACTCCATAGCCCAACAACAAGGCACTGAAGCTGCAAATGAGTTCTTAGAGCATCACAGGGACGACTCTATCCCCCATGGAGCCTAATGTTAGCGCAAATTCTTGCAAGATGGTGTTTTCTTTTGGTTTTGGGACCCTAGTGTAAATGTATAGAAGTGGGGTTTGAAAACCGGTCGAGTGTGTTTTATTCAAAGGCCCCAGCCATGAGCGCCGCACGAAGCCCACATAACGAACCCATTTCAGGCCTATAATCAAGCGAGTGGGCACTTTGTTTTTCAATGGTGAGGATCCACAGAGGGGGGCAGATCGATAGCCATCGGGTAAGTTTGGGTCACATAAATTGCATGGGGTCAAGCACCTGAGCTCATCTCCTATGGCCAAACTCACAAAGTGATCAAGACATTTCGGCTATCAGGACTTCAGGAGAACAGAGGGTCTCCCCCTTCCACTACATTTCAGAATCCCGAAGCCCAAAATGCCGAAAGGGTCCAGGCCAGAGGAAGTCCCACATTTAAAAAGTGATCTAGGCCTTCCATCCAATGGGACGCGTGGTGCACGATCAAGCCATTTCGATTATCGAGACTTCGGGAGAACAGAGGGTCTCCCCCTTCCACTGCATTTCAGAATCCTGAAGCCCGAAATGCCGAAAGGGTCCAGGTCAGAGGCAGTCCCACATTTAAGAAGTGATCTAGGTCGTCCATCCAATGGGATGCATGGCACACGATCAAGCCATTTCGGCTATCAGAACTTTGGGAGAACAGAGGGTCTCCCCCTTCCACTGCATTTCAGATCCCCGAAGCCCGAAACGTCGAAATCCTGAAAGCGCCTTTGAAGATAGGCACAGGGTCACAGCCCGTGGTCACTTGGGGTGATAGAAAGAGCTATGCAAAGGGCTGAAGCACTGGGTTTAGCTATAGGAGGGATCACCACGTTCTCCAGAGACCAGTTCAGCTCGACCTCAATCTTGGTCCTTGCTAAAAATAAATGAAGGTGGATGGAGGTAGTTGAAACCTCGTCTCACTCATTAAATGCAAAGCATGGAGGTTCTGACAGGTAGTCTTCTCGAGATGGTCTTGTACACTAGTTTTCTCCAAATAAGCCATGTCGAGTTCTCGTCTGACCAGAGGAGTCTGCACACGCTATTTTAGCCTTTAATGTTTCAGCTACCTCCCCTGCAAAGGCCATGCAAAGTTAAGGTGACATATGACAAAGGAGTTCATGCCAGATTTGACTGAGGAGACACCACACCTTGAAAGTCCTGAGACACCTCTGCTGGGCAAAAAGGGAGGAGTATATGTAGTCAATTTTGTATTTTTGTAAGTATCTATGGTTGAGCTAGGCTCTTGACTGTAAAGTTTTGATGAAGCACTGGTTTCTCTGGTTATGTATTGGCACTTGAGACTTCTTGCCTTATGAATGTTAGATTATTTTCATTTCTCTGTTTACACTGTGTTAGAACCGCTTAGAATTGGAGGATCCAGTCGAGTTGTGCCGTTATAGGATGATGTATGTTGGATCACTGTAATAGTTGCATGGTTTCTAATCATCTCTTGTATTTTCTCAGCGCTGAATGACTTGGAATTGGAAGATCTAGTCAAGTCACCTTTCAGTTCCCTGAAACTTTGAACCGAGAGGATTTTATGTTCTGAGTTTTTCCTCTTCAAGCTATCGAAGGGCCTGATGCCCAAGGCAGTCTTTCTCCCTCCTCTTACGAAGTCTTCCATCTGCTCATTTTACAATCTACTCACAGACTGAAGTTAGGACAAGACCTCTTCTGTTGTTACATACCAGGCCCGATTTTCTGAGTTAGGGTGATATCTTCCTGGGCCTCCATCAATCCGATCACCCCATTAAATTATTCGTGACATAAACTGATGGGCGTTGGGCTCTGCTCCTACCGCAAGCTCCTACCGCAATCTAGGAGTGACTTTCAATGCTAACAGAAAGAGAATAAGTTTCTGACTGTGGGTCCCATTAGAAATTTTCATCTCCCCAGACCAAAAACTAATAAATGCATCAACAATGGCCAACCAAGGTCGACCAAGCACAACTGGATGTCTAGGTTTGGAGGATTTTGAATGAATTACCAATAAGTCCATAGGATACTCCCAAGAGGCTAAGGTAATTGTTACATCATCTAGACTTAATGTTGGGCTAATGACTGATTTGTTTGCCAATTCCAATAAGGTTTGTGTTGGCCTTAAGTGATTTAGTTGCAGTGTTCGCATGGTGTCAAAATTCATAACATTTGTTGTTTCTCATAGGTCAATAAGTGTATTTGACAAAGAAATACAATTAATTTCTATAGTCACCACTGGATTTCCTGGATCATTATTGTTGTGTTGGTTTTGTTACTTGGGTGAGCAAAACAACAACACTTGCATGTCTAAATGAGCCTGCTAGACAAGACATAAGTTTGTGAGTGGATTAAACAAGCCAAACACATGTAGAAGCAAAGAAATAAAACTAAAACAACTAAGAAATAAAAGTTATAAAGCATGAGAAACTTAGAACCATAAAAAACAACCAATGACCAACATAATGCTACCAATGGATCAATAGATTAGTAGGAAAAACACTATAGAGAAAAATGAGGACTTATGAGTCCCCTCTTCCTCCTTGGGAGGGCTCTAATTGAGTTCCCTAATGGAGATCTCTTCATACAATGGAAGAAAATGGAAAATGGTGAATAACAACAATGCCTATTCCCTCAAGTGCTGAGTGGAATGGCCTATTGCAATGATGCTTGAAGGATCCAAAGAGAAAAGAGGATTCTCAAGGGAGAATTTTTGCAGCATAACAATACTATGAAGATATTGGTTTCTTAGTGCACCCATGGCTCTTATTTATAACATTTATTCAAGGAAAAATGTAATTGGTTCTTGGTGTGAACAAGGGGCCTTTTAGGGCACCCTCTTGTTCTTGACCAACCTCCCATTTGGATTTCCCTTGGATATGAGGGTCAAATCGTGTTGGGAGATGATCCATAAGTCGTTGAAGGGCTGAAAAGATCCACAAATGCATCGTTCATAGAAGTGCATGGATTTTATCGTACACAGTCATGCACTTGGTGCATTTTGCTCAATTATGGATTTGTTGACCCACCAACACTGTGCACTATGCACACTCTTCCTTTGGTGAATTTGCGCATGTCAAATTTTGACCCAATTGTATAGCTTTTTTCCTTTTGAATGCATTTTAGTGTTGTAGGTGGACTAATTGTTTTTGGCATCGATGTGTTTCCTTAACCATTTGCGTGCAATGTTGTGGATGATTTTTCAATGATACGTATAGCCAAAATACATCAATGTTTCTTTTACTGAGAGTGTCATTGTAATGAAGAGTGTTGAGAGGAACTGCAAGAGAGATCTGCCAGAGTGAGAGGGGAAAATGTGGGACCCAAACCTTTCTCTAGGGAGTGTTGACCACCTATTTCAACTAGGGGGTCAACTCCATGTACCATGAAGATATGCACCATCAGGTGCTACCAAGTCAAAGACTTACTGGTTCTACAAGGCAGTTTTGGCCTTCAACACTTCTTTTTGTAATGGAATTTCCGCTCCCCTGTATGGGATTGTAATGTAATGAGTCTGCATGGATCATAGTTAGGTCATTTTCCTTAGGAATTCATCATTAGAAGATTCCCTTTCACCGAGTGTTTTGTTTCCTCAGGTTATTAATTTGGCTTAACCAGCCTTATTAATTTCCCTTGAGTTTTTCACTCCCACATATAATTCCCCCAAAGTGTTGAAAGGCATTCTAATGGTCTATCCCTATGGTAGCTAGTGTTTAGGAATATTATAAATGACCATGCTAGACATCTTCTAGAGTCTTGCAGAATTCTGTCGAGTCTAAGGTAATTTTTTTATTTTTTTTAAAATACCTAGTTAATGGTAATTTTAATTATTTTTTGATAAAAAATGTAAAAACTAGGCCCTTGGGATTTTGATAGGGGTATTTGTGCTCAAAATAAATGAAATGAGACCCCCCTACACCTTTGGACCAAGTTTTCGCTCAATCAGACAAGTTTTACTAGGTGTTTGTCTATGAGGAGTCCAAGTCAGTAAAAAACCAACAAATAATTGGCTAAATTAAAAAAGCCAAAAATTGTAAAATGAGCAAAAAGGTTTGAGAGAGAGTGGAAAAGGTTTCCTAACTTTTTTCCTAAGTTGGAAAATAAATTTTCCACTTAAAATACCCCCCCTTTCCTAGCCAATAACTAAAAGTGGTGTTCCCTAGCTAATTGACATTTATGAATTAAAAAGTTCAAGTAAAAAAAAACCAACTAAACCCTAAATTCTCCCCCCTTGGTGTCTAACTTAATGTTTGACCATAGGAGAAGTTGTTTTCCCCCTTTCCTCACTCAACCCTCACTCATTTACCAAAACCCTAAATGTGACTCTTCCTTGACTTTGTCTTTTTCTCTTGGATGTGTGACACTTGTAACTCATCTAAGAGGGGTAGCTATAGCTCTCCAAATGAAACCCCTCCCCTCCTCATTTCTGACCGATTTTTTTGCTACTGTTACTCTACCCAAATTTCTCCTCTCTCTCCCATTTCTCTTCTCTCTCTCATTTTTGCTCTAGTTTTTAGAGAGAAGCTTGTTGTAAGTATTTGCAACAACCTTCTACTGTCAATAAAGGAAATATTTAGAGGCAATTGGTGTTAAGAGTATTCTTGGTGCCATATTTTACATGAGGTGATCTTGTTCATTTGATTTCTTTCTTCTTATGCATGCTTTGAGATATATGGTAGGAATATTTAGCAAAGTATTTTTCTAGTGTAGGTTTATGATAGTATTGTCATAGATCTAGTGAGTTTCTAGTTATTATTTCAAAGTATTTTGAGTTAATCTCTAGATCTACTCACTTCCTATTGTTTCTTGTAGCTTAGCTTGAGAGTTTGACAAGATTATCTAGGGTTTTAAGAGACAATTTCAGATCTGGAAATCTTCCCTTTTGACCCATTTTCACCCTCTAAATTTTCCACATTTTATTTATGTTATAACCCTTAATTTCTCTACACATGCATACCTGGCATCAGGCCCTCTTACTTGCAGTTTTTTCCAAGCCATCATCGAGTTTCTCTTATTAAAAACCCTATTTTTTAATATGTACGCACCCTGCACCATTACTGCCCGCGTATGTACACTTTCTACACCACTACAACCTGCATACGTATGCTAGCTGCACCACTACAACCCACATATACTCGCAAAAGTTGCAAAAAATAAAAAGTTGCAAGGAATTCATTGAGATTACGGGATATTGGGTAGTTTCCCAAATAATTCACTGCCTATAGCCCGTCACCCAACTGAATAACCATCCTTTTGTCATATTAAAGGAGGTGTTGGGGTCTCATTCCACATCTATACATAAGAACAATGAAACTCTGCATGTTTCACATCCCCTCCTTGCCCCAAGAAATTGTAGCCATCTTGTGAGAATTGCCTCAGAATTCCCCAATTTGCCCTTTTCCCTCCATCATAAATCCATTCCATTTCCCTAGAAGAAGGTTGAGATGAGAAAGATACATGGAGTTGCACTTGGATCTTGGTGAAGAGGAGCCCGAACCAGGTTCGTGGAGCAGTAGCTGACCTTGTTGTAAGTGATCATTGTATTATCAATAAAAGAAGTACTTTTCCTGTCCCAAATTATGGCGTGTTGAATGTTTCCATTTGATTTAAGTTTTTATTCTAATGACTAACCCTTATTGATATATGAAATGCATGCTTGTAGTTTTCTATTTTCCTGTTCGTGAATGAAGGTCAACCTTGGGAGGAAGCTTGCAGTCATTGAAGATATCAAGAGCGAGAGGATCGTCACCAGATGCTAAAGGTAAAATTACATGATCCTTCTCATTTTTCTTTTTCATGTATGAGTCTGGGATATGTTTGGGGTAGTTAGAGAAGTAGGAGACTTTTAAACAGTTATTGATCTACCTACATTGTAAACCCTGGTGTATCCATAGGGGGGATTTCCCCGCTAGCAGAACTGGCGACCATACCAGGGAAGCCTCTAGGGTTTTAGGGGATTTTTTGGGTGTTTGATTGGTTTTATTACCTTTTGAGTTTTTTTGAGTTTGCTGCGTCTTTTAAGGGATTCTGGTCACCTGTTGGTTCCATACTAGTTCTCCTTTCCCTATTAGCCTGTTAGTTTCATTTTTTTTTGGAGAAATTATAGAGGTGTACATACCCTACAGTGGTTCAGCCCACGTACATATGTGCCCTGTCTAGTAAACAAACCGCGTACATACGCAAGCTGTTGAAACAACAATAGCATACCTGGTTCAAGGAAATATTTTTGAAAAAGAAGCAACTATCCTCTTTCCTGATTGAGGTTTTACTTCTCAGGGTTTCTTGATAGAGTCCAACGTCTTTGTTTTTACAGTCATAGCTTGGGTTAGATGTCAGTTTGCTTGTATTTTTCAAGATTTCTTGTGTTTACTTTGAAAGGGGTTTTAGGCGAGTCTTTGAGTTGTTGATCAACCTATTTGGTGTCTTTAGTGACTCCGTGCGATCCGCAGTTGGGCCAAAGGTCAGTTTTCAGTCTTATCTGGTATTTCTTTTCCCCCCTTTCGTTTGCTTTAAAGAAAAGAAAAAAGATTTAGTTCAAGTTTTTCTTGTTTGAAGCATTTTCAAAATAAAAAAAAAAAGATTTATTTTTCTTAGTTTGGTAAAGTAGTTGGAGTTAGTTTTCTTACTTGTTAGGAAAAAGAGTTCATTTTTTAATTTCTTTATTGATTTTTTAGAACACTAAGTAGCTCGTAGTCGAGTGAAATTTCATTTTAGGTCTTCCTTTTAAAGATATTGAAAAATTTAGTTGTGAAAAGTTGGTTTAAAGAGTTAGTTGAAAATATTTATGGTTAACTAGAAGTAATTTTTCTTTGAAGTTTTGTTTATTTCTCCTTCTTCGTCTCCCATACACATCACAAATTTCACTTCCATTCCCTTGAGTTAAAACAAGCCATTTAAAACAAACGCTAATTTAAAATCAACTAGACTTTATGTTTGTATGGTGAATCAACTAGTTTAGGCTAGAGCCTTGAATTAGGTTGGAGAGGAAACTCTTCAAGGCTTATAAACAAACATTGGAGTCAGTGCTAGGGAGTGTAAAAATTCTAGTGACGTGAAAGTTATCCAAGACCCCCCTTTAACACAGGGGATAAACACAAGGTCGCGTGAGGAAAGGTAGCAGAGATAACCCCTCCAAAGCTGGACCAAACATAGTGGGGAACACATATTGAGGATTTGTCGTGGGATACTATCGCTCACATTTTCCTATGGAGCTTCGTGGACCTCAAATCTGTTCGAGATCCTCAGTTTTCTTCTGGACCACTTGATTTCGATACCCTCGATAGGTTTTAGACTTGTTATCCTACTCATTGCGGTTCACCCAACTGTTGATTGTACCCACTTGGTGACTGTTTACGAGCTGGAAACTTAGTTGCCTTGGTTTTAGGGACTTACACAAGTGATTGCAGGGGTATACCGCGGTACCTAGGGCAGATGTCGGGTCACACTTTGCAGAGTATACCTGGAGGGTTCTTCTGTGTTCAAGTTTCACTTGCACCGGTACATTTCTCTAGTGTTGGTTGGCATAAATGTTCTTTCAACTAGATAGTGGTTTGCTTGGTTTATCTTGTAGGAAATTTTCTAGTGTGTGTTTTTTTTTAAACATTAGTAAAATCCTTACTGTGTCATTGATCTTTTCACAAGGTGGAAGATAAAGAGCTCCACCATCCATGAAGGCTTCAGGGCCTGTCGTCGGTTGCATTAGAGCCACCAAAGCCATCGTTACAGTGAAGAATTGACCAGCAAGGGTCATACGAAGTGATCGGGCCACAAGAAACTGTGCCTAAGCGTGCTCTGAGAGGAGATTACTCAAATCCAAAGGAACCTACTATTTCTGACCTTGGAGCGAAATCTCTTGGGCCAGCCAACACTCTGACCACTGACTTGTCAACGCTAATTTTGGTATAAGTTGTCCCTTTGAGGGTAAGACCTTACGAGTGTCAGATAGTCTTACAAGTAGCTATGGAAGAAAATGTTTCTACTTCGTCTGGGAGTCCTCATACTCCCTTAACGACTGCCACCATAGGGGGTATTTAGCCTCCTAACCTATGTTCGCCAGTCCAGACCACAATGGTCTCAACCACCTCTACTTCGGGTAGTGGTCTAATACCGTCTTGTATGAAGAACACTGCTCCATTCACACAGAGTGCGACGTGCCCTCCATTTTCATATGGGATGCTCAACTTTGATACAAACTCTGTCGTTACCTACTCCACCCTACAAACCATGGGTTGTTGGACAACTGAGAGGTGGGGGTGGGTGAATTAGTTGTTACTTTTCTTAAACAATTATACCCATTTTTAAACTCATTACAAAACACTCAATGATGATCACAATAATTTAGGGAATTAAGCAATAGAGTACTCAAAATCAATCACACACATGAAGTACACAAAGACAAAAATTCATGAGGAAACCCATAAAGGAAGAAAACCTCTTCTTCTTAATATGATAAGTAGTCTTTATTTTCTGTACATTATCATTCTTATGAGCTTCAACTCATTGTGAGGATACTACCTCTGTTTTACAAGCTGCAACTTGCTGAGAGCTCCAACTCTCTGGCTTCTCTAGCACCCACAAGAAGGAAGCACCAACTGGATGGAAGCACCAACTTCCAGTCACACAGGCACCAACCTATATAACATAGAACAATTGTTCTCCCTTGCACCACCCTACCACCCTGGTTTTTTTGGTTGCAACCAAATGGAAGCTACAACTCCCTGTGTTCAAGCACCTACTTGAAACTCTGAGGACAACAATCCTCCCTAGCACCTCCCTACCACCCTTAGATATAACTCTTTGCTTACATAAAATTATTACAGTGATTCAATGTTTATCAATGACTTACCAATCTTATCACTGTTCTGCTACACTTCTCTACTCTGCCTGCATCAATGTCCTCCTCTGCGCATACCTTGCACTTTCTTTTCTTCTGCGATTTTTCCTCTGTAGCGTTTCTATGTTCTTCTCTATCTCCTGCTACGCAACCACACCCTGTTTAGCTTCTCTTCTACCTTTTATACTTTGTCTTGCCTCTTCATTCCCTTTGCTGCGCCTTTGATCTCCACTTCAAAATTCTATACTCCCCCCTTTCTGCGCACATGCATACCTCTTGAAAAATCACACGCTCTTTTCTGTTATACCTATTTTTTCTCATGTTGAGTCCTCTTCCAAATCATCATGGCAACTCTTCATCTTCTATAGCGATTATGCTGAATCCGTTCATCATCAATGGTTGTTATGCTGATATTCTTTTTATTCTCTGGAAGTTACAGTCTTCGACACTTTTCCATCTGTCAATTGTCTCTATGATTAATCTGCATATCACTGGCAGATACCTTGAGATTATTTAGCTCCTCCAGTGATCACCCTGAAGCTCTTCAAATTTTCTGGCAGAAACAATCATTTCATTCTGGCATTTACCCCGAGAACCTCCACGTGCTCGTGCCTTTGGTGCCATTTCCCTTCTTGAGAAAACTACACAGTGGGTGCTAGATTTTCTGGCTAAGCCCCTTCCTTTCACATGACCACGAACTGTGATCAGATGCCTATCAAAAAGGAGTTTCATGATTTCATGTTTCGACTATTTTCTTGTGAGTCATCTTGACTCTTCCATCTCCCAATATCCGAAATAGAGCCTAGCTATGCTAGATCCTCTCTTAATCTTTGTTGATGCGACCACTGGCTGTGACCACTCACTAATAAAAAAGGGTGCTTCGTGATCTTGACGATCTCCGATGTGGAGTCTAGTGACATGCTAGCTCATCCCTTAATCTATCAATGATGTGACCTCCATATTTGACCCAGGGCTTAACCTCCTGGGTGCTTCGTGACTTTGTGTATTGGGTAATTTTCCATGAGTCACCCTGACTCTTCGCTTTCCAGATCAACGGTCCACGACTCCTCTTCAATCTGACAGCTCAGATCTCATCGTGACTTCACATTTCATGGAGTTGGAGGACTACTCACCTCCCTTCTCCCGACTTCTGATTTTTCGATACCCGCTCTAGATCAATGACCCACAACCCTCTGTGATCCAACGACTGTGATCAAATTACGAACTCGTACCTCACGAGTTTTTTCTTCTCCTATCTCTTGATATCCCGATTTGCGAATCAACACAATGATGATAACTCACCATGTGTTCTTTGGATCAATGTCTTAGATCTTCTCTTCACATTTTGCGACTTTGGAAAACATCTTCCTCCGTTCTCCAGACTCCCGATTGTCGATATCCCGATTTTTGTATCCAATGACTATTGTTCCTCGAATTCTAATCTGATGGCGGAGGTCTAATCTTCTCCTCTATGTGCTCCTCCTGACTTGGAAGAATTTGTAAGTGACAAAGGCCTCAAATTTTTATCCTTCTACACACTTTCCCCTTGTGCACACATGCGCTATTCCTCCTAATCTTTGATTCCTTCTTACAGATTGTGAAAAATACAACTATGTGCCCTGTGCTAGTCCTCCTGAGCTTGTAGAAGAAATTTCATTGCGTAGTGGGATGTTGTCGCACATAGTATGTTGTTGTGCATAGTATGTTGTCGCACAGAGGATGTCATCGTGCAGTGGATTTCATCACACAGTGGGATGCTTTCTACCTATAATCATGCCATCGTCGCTATTGTTCTTGCCATCAATGACAAGCACACTTTGCCTGTAAACATGCCAACATGAGTCTAGGGGAAGGGAGCTCAAATGATCCTTTACAAGGGTACATGGGGGGCACCCCAACCACCTATAATTCTATCCCTTATGGTGGGGGTCATATACCTCCTTCATCCCCCTCACTCGGCGGTGCTTCCCAACCACCCGTCGGGCCGAACACGAACTAAAACGTGTTTGGAGAAGGCAGTCTAGGATCATCTTCTTACACCACGCTGGTGGGATCCATGTCATTCTTTTTGTTCGAAGATTTTGATAATAACGCTTTTTTGTCAGTTGTCATCTCGGTCAGGGGAAACCATGGTTTTGGACAACAAAATCCTGTGCAGGGTACTATTCCTACACAGGGGGAAAGTACATGAGTTTTCTCCTCACAAGGACTTTGGAATTCTTGGTAGGGATCAGTTCCCTCGTCAGGGATGCTGACCAAGGGAAACCCCTTCCATGGTCAATGGAACCCCAGGTAGGGCTCAGTACCTATGCCCGTCGGATCGGCAGGGGGAAACCCCTTCCAAAATATTTGGAATGCAACACAGGGAGCAATCCCCACCCAACCTTTCACCGTCCAATTATGGGAATTAGTCGATGATGTCCCAACAAACGCAGTATCTATACACTGGCCAAGGCCATGGTGTTTAGCAAAACCCTGGTCAACAACCCACCTTTTCCTGGCAACCTGGTGCCAGTCAAACTCCAAGCTCCCTTTTTCTTGTACATAGTACCCAACCCAAACAACCGTTTTTGTAAACATTACATTTGCTAGACTTTTCAAGGTTTCTTAACGACCCGATTTGTCATGATCTGCGTTGGCCCCCCATGTCGACTAAGTTGCCTTCAGATATTCTGAAATTCCCTCGGCCACGAATGTTTACATGATGAAAAGGTGATGCTTACATAGCGACTAGGGCACACGATTACAAAATGATAGAATCTGGCGAGAAGGGTAAAGAATCCATAAACCCATCTGTTCCTCTCCAGATTGAGAAGACGATGGGAGAAACAATGACACACATCCCGAAAGGGGTGTTCAAGAAATATTCTCACAATCTAAATGCGAGGGCCTCCCAGAACTACTCTGTGGTGGAGGATTTGTCACAAACCCCTTGCGCGATGTCCGCTTTGGAGGTCCTCCAGAGCTTCCCTTCACAAAGAAAGGATTTTTTATTTGCCTTGGGTTCTATAGAGACTTGTAACCCAGAAATGATCATTCTCGATATGACCGACTTAAAACCTCATCTCCCTTACCATGTTGCGTTTCAGATAGTAGTGGCTTATCCCACGAAATATTTTACCTGGAATATTTTCCGTACGATGGTTGATGAGGGTGCCTCGACATGCGTGATGTCGTTGGCATGTTGGAAGGCCATTGGAAAACTTGTTTTGTCTCTTTAACCTACTCTGCTTACTTCTTTCGATGACCGTTCTTTCATACCACATGGAATCATCCCTCCTTTCCTCGTGCAGTTAGGAGGGAAGACCGTGTGTGTCAAAGTTGAAGTGGTCGATGTACCTCTCAAATACAACCTTCTGTTAGGAAGAAGTTGGACCTATTCTATGCATGCAGTGGTTGCCACAGTTTTCTGGGTCTTGTTGTTTCCACACGAGGGCCCGAACATATCCATTGATTAGTTGTCTTTCTCCTGTCCTGACCCTTCATCGGGGGAATCCATGGTCCCGATGATTGATAACCATCATCCTGGCATCGTCAATGTAGGGGTTGGTTTGTGCCCATCGTTGATGGGTACTTTCGATTACCCACCTCCTTCTGGCGATGTCAAGCTTATATCGACTGCCCCGACCAGCCTAGGGCTCATATTTTTTAAGTTTCGTCGTTGTGAATGACTTACTTTCACGATCCGTGAACTCTTCCTTCCTCATCGCACATGATGGAAAGGACAGGGAATTCTGGCATGGCCATGCCCTTGTCTGCGACATAAGTTGCGTATAGTATTGTTGTCCATCAAGCTTTTGCCAACCTCGATCCGACTCTCGCATAGGAATTGGATCTAGTTGTTAAGCCTAACTGGGCTCAAGGTTCCCTTGCCACTACATATTATTTAGACTTGGTCTTTCCCTCTAATGAGGCAATTATAGAGGCATTAACTGGTCTGGACATACCCTTGGATGATCTCCATCATAGATCTTATTTTCTCCTGGAGTTAAGAAGAAGAGAGGCAGGTGAGTTTGTGTTGAATATGACTAGAGATAGGTCTTGTCCTATTGATCCTCTGGCTACGCATGTAGTTTATGCCGAGGGTAATATGGAAACTATCACTGAAACGATACCTATAGACATCTCTAGAACCCCTGGCATCGTGGAGAATTTTTTCGTCGGAGCAGACTATTCCCCCGAAGAGATTCATATCCATACAGACTTATTTAAGGAATTTTGTGACGTTTTTGCCTAGTCTTATGAGGAAATGCTAGGCATCGATCCAAGAATCATCGAACATGAGATAACGAATTATCCTGATGCCAAGTCGGTCTGACAGAATCTTCATCTGGTGAATCCTCATAAAGCGGCAACTATTAAGGCTGAAGTGGAGAAACTGCTTAAAGCTGGTTTCATCTACCCCGTACAGTTGATGCAATGGGTGTCAAATCCCACTTTGGTTAACAATAAATAGGCTATGATTCAAGTGTGCATGGAATTTCATGACTTGAACAAGGCCTATCCAAAGGATAATTTCCCCACCCCATTCATTGATCATATTGTCAATGAATGCGCAGGTTGTGAGGTCTTTTCATTCATGGATGGTTTTTCAAGATATAACCAGATTCGGATCAAACCTGAAGACCAACATAAAATAACTTTTATTTGTCCGTGGGGAACATTTGCTTATCGTAATATGCCTTTTGACCCGAAGAATGTTGGAGCCACTTTTCAGCGGGCCATGTCTTTTTCTTTCCACAATCTTAGACATATAGTCGAGGCTTATCTCGATGATCTAGCATCATGCTCTCGCAAGAGATCTGATCATCCCACACACCTCTGACTAATATTTGAACGATGTCACTACTATCTAATTCACTTGAATCCCAACAAGTGCAGTTTCTCTGTGACATCGGGTCATCTTTTAGGTTTCACAGTTTCGACAATAGGGATCATGGTCGATCCTCTTAAGGTTGAGGCGATAGTTCAACTGCCTCCCTCATGCATAGTCCCCTAGATTTAGAGCTTATAGGGGAAAGTGAACTTTCTTCGGCATTTTATCACAAACTATGCTGATATCACTAAAGGGTTCATGCATTTTTTGAAAAAGGGAGTCCCTTTCTATTGGGACGAAGCCGCTCAACGCTCTTTTGAAGCGTTGAAATGTACCCTCACGTCTGCCCCTCGCCTCCGGCCTCCCAATTATAATAAATATTTCTTATTGTATTTGGTCGCCGCAGAGTCAACCATCGATATGGTCTTGGTTCAAGAGGACGATCTACTCGAGGAGCATGTGATTTATTACCTAAGTAGAGGTCTGGTTGGGCTGAAACTCAACTACTCCCATGTTGAGAAACTCGTGTTGGAAGCAATGCATGTTGTCCAATGGTTCCATCATTATATGCTGCTTCACAAGATCACTGTCATTTCCGTTGTGAATCCATTTCAATATGTGTTGACATGACGCGTCATTAGCGAAAATAGATGGACTGTAATCCTCCAAGAATTTGACTTGGATTTTGTTTCCGCGAAATCCAAAAAGTCGTTGGTCTTTGCGAAACTCATTTCGGGGATTTCGGTCGAATCAAGTGATGTTACGCCCGAAAAATTGCCTATTAAAGGAGATCTCTTTCTAATCGCATCTTCGGACGACGAGCGTCAACAAATTCACCATCAGGCATGAAACTATCTCATACTCAATGACACTTTGTATCGTCGAGGTGTAGATTGCACTCTTCGTCGGTGCCTTATACACGAAGAAGTGAAACTCATTCTTAATGACTGCGACACTGGAGCATGTGGTGGTAATTTATCTGGGTTGGTAACATCCCAAAATATTCTATTAGCCAATTACTTTTGGCCTATGTTAATCAAGGATTGCGTCAAGTCGGTCAAGAAGTTCCACCTGTGTCATATTGTCTCTCGAAATATGAGGGCACATTCTGCTCCCATGTTTCCCATCATTGTTGTTGGTCCCTTCACCAAGTGGGGGATTTATTTTACCACATGCCACCCGGATTCAACCAGGGGGAATCGTTATATCATCGTAGCGGTAGAATACTTCACAAAGTGGGTGGAGGTTATGCCAACATTTAACAATGATGGTGAAACAACAACTCTCTTCATTTTTAACAGATAGTAGAAAGGTTCGACATCCCGAAGGAGATTGTCACTAACCATTGTAGTCACTTCCAGAACAAAATGATGTCTGATTTAACATCAAATCTTGGGTTGAGGAAAGAGAATTCATCACCCTACTACCCACAAGTGAATGGTCAGGTGAAGGCTGTGAACAAGTCCCTCAAGACTATTCTACAGCGAACGATCAATTCTGCCAAGTCAAATTGGCATTTGATGTTGTACTCGACATTATGGGCCTACCAAACATCTGCAAAGACTGCCATCGATTTCTCACCTTTTCAACTCGTTTACGAGATGGAAGCAGTCTTGCCTATAGAGTGCCAAATCCCATCTTTAAAGTTGGTAGTGGAGTTATTGCCAGAAACTTCACTGCTTGAGGAATGCCTATTATATCTCGAGTAGCTCGATGAGCAATGCCGTGATGCAGCCTTGGCCAACGAAGCTCACAATAAATGAGTCAAGTGTCAATATGATCGGTCCGTTCATCCTCAGATTTTCTCTGAAGGCGACCTTGTCTTGGTCTACGAACAAGATAAGGATCCCCTGGGGGTAGGCAAGTTCAAACCCATGAGGCTATTGATACTAAGAGGGGGGTGAATCAGTATCAAGTACAATTTAAAACCTTTTTCAACTTATACTTAAACCATTCAACTATATCCAATGAGCAATGAACAATAGTATAAGAGCTACACCAATACACCACAATACACCATGCACAA
>ML779228.1:472173-505729 GCA_009831015.1 Picea engelmannii | reverse complement strand
GAGGACTTCTCCTCCATCATTATCTTCTTCATCACTCTCATCTAAGGAGATGTCATCATCCTTGGAGTAGAATCTCTTTTTATTGTTGAGACTTCTCTTTTTATAGTAACAGTTTTCAACAATATGTCTTATTCTACCACAATATGTCTTATTTTCACCATCAACCAATCATCACATAGAACCTGATAATGCTTCCTGAGACTTCTTCAATTTATGCAATTCTTCAATTCTTGGAGTACTATGATCTTATAGATAATATTACTCAATTTATTCTCTGAAACTTCTCCAATTTTCACTCATTGAATCCTCCCCAAAAAGAGGTTATAGAAAGAATGGTAGACTTTATTCAATTCTAGTCTATTCAGAAGAGTGAGCTTGCACAGAATGCCCCGCGCTCAATAATTAACAGACGATTGCACAGAATGCCCCGCACTCAATAATTAATGAACGATTCTGAAACTCACACAAAAGAAAAAAAAGTCCGTACTCTTTCCAATGAAATTTGTCCCACTTCATTTGGATTCTCAATGAAGAAGTTATGACTTTTTTACACGAAACACCTGTTTATTGACTAGCTTCAGGACTGGTCACAAACCCTATCTTCCACAGAGTGTATCTCCATAATTATAGCGAATCAAGAGGTGAAGTTTTTACTAGAGGTACCTTAATATGTCTTCTCAATACCATAGCGATTTCACCATCTGAATCGTTCTAGAAAAAAAAGTTATAGCAAAAATGGTAAAATGACCTGAAAATAACATACCTTAGAACACATCACCAAAAGACTTCATCCTCCCTTGAAATCCAGCCTTCTTTTCTTCTTATTACCTCTAAAATTCGACTTGTATCAAATTAATGTATAATTATTTTATATATACCATTTATGTCACTTCCTTTTAACATTAGGGCCAACCTGACACTTTCTTATTTTGTAATTATTTTCTTTAATTATCTTCAGGGCCTACATGTACTTCCTTCTTCAATTCACTTTGTCATCTTCAAAAATTTATTTCTCCTCAACCATGAGGATCCACGTGACGTGCCACATACCACCAGAAACAAAATGATGTATACTATCCATCCATGGTTGTTGTATCTTCATGTGCATTTTCCTTCATGTCCAAATACCTTCATCAATTTTGCAGTCCAAAACCCATGACTAGGGTTGACATCAATGACAGCAACCAATATTCCAACAGAGTCTCGGACCTTTCATTGTGAAATAGGTCTTAAATAAGGGCACATATCGTCTGGTTGACTTTTAGGGAAATTCTTTGGCAGAGCCTAGAAATGGGTTCTACCTCAAGAAGTATTACTCGTAGGTTGGTTGCCCGGGTGATTTCTTGTACATATGTATAGTTATTATATAGTTTTTTTCTTTTGTCTTTTTGTTTTATGGACGTGTTGTTATTTATGTCATATTTTCACTGTGGCATATGTCAATTGAATCAAAGGTTTTCATTGGGTTTGCAGACAACGATAGCTGACACACTCGAAGGCTTGCTTCTGCAGCTTAGGTGATTTTCACGCCTCAAGGCCAGTTTTTATCCTCCAGAGGTATCTGTCTAGGTGACGCCACAAACAATGTCGTCGAGTACAATGTAGTAATAGATTTTCTTCGTGACGCTTTGTCACATGGTATCTCTTACCTTCGGGTCTACTTAGACGCTCAGCTGGTTGTGTCCCAGTTAAATGGGGTTTACCGCGTTTACGATTCTACTTTACACCGACGCTTCCTTAGGGTACGTCTCTTATAACATTGCTTTGATTACATTACGTATATCCATGTTCCTAGGAGATTAAATCAAATGATAGATACTCTAGCTAATCAAGTATTAGATTTCCATATTGCACACACATAAAAAGAAGCACACACATACACATGTACATACATTTGTAAAGAAATGTGATCCATAAGACATCAAGATGTAAATATATATATATATATATATATCAAAAAGTCTAAGAGTACATAGGTGGGTGTGAACGCCTCAAAAATATATATCCATTATACATCACGGGGATTATGCCCTCAAAAATATACAAAAAGAGTGCCCTCGGCACATAAAGAATCCATCCTATCTAAGCTCAGGGCCTATTGGCCCTGCTGTAGTGAACAATGACGTTTTCCAAACACAGGAAGAGTTGAACCCACATCTGTGGCACCCCAACTACATGAGGCTGCATAGATGGCGGGATATCCTCGATCTTGACCATGGGAACTGCATGAGTGAGCGCAGTGAGGTTTTGCTCCACCCATCTCAATACTCTCTCATCCTCTCCAGCTGGAGGTCCCCCTGCGGCTGCTGGTCTATCGACTACTACTGGTACTACCTCTGGTTGAGGACATTGCCTAGTCCTCAAGAAGTCTGTCGGATGCACTGGTCCCATGTTTGTTCATAATAGATACACAGTTGTCAAATACTTTGATACACATAAAAATGATATATATAAAAAATAAACTAAAAATAACTTTAAAAACACACGTACCTATCTCTCCTCACTCCTCTCCAGGAGGTACGGGCATGTCTGGATCCCTGGAAAATTTGATTCCAATGTAGGGGTAGTCCTCTATCACCGGAATCTGTCGTGCCCACCATTCAAAGAATTTATCATCCAAGGCCTCTATGGTCCTTCCTCCCCCTGTCGTGGCAACAATGTTGCCCACCTACACACTACTGGGAAGGAGGCCACATGCCCCTGTATTGTCTCTCGTGGACTCAGGCTAGATACCCTCTCAAATAAGAATGAGCACAAAATGGTACCGAACCTGAAGTTCTTGTTACTACGCTCTCGACACTTTGTGAGCTGCCTCTTTATGCAGTCAAGCATGGTCATGCTCCAGTCAAATATTCGTGCGTCTAGGAACTGCATTGCACAATACATGTGTGCTCAGGAAGCTTAGTGTAGGGTTGCAGATCCAATGATCCACCCAATAAGAAAAACGACCACCTTTAGTGATAGGTTGGTGATCTTTTCGATGGGCACCTGAGAACCTACTTTCTCAATGTCGGCTTTGCAATGCATTCTGATGAGTTCGACGATGTTGAAGGGCCGAGGGGGGAATGTACACAGGTTAACTGGTTCTCCTCTCCTCAAAAGGCCAGTCAAGAAATATATGTCCTCAGTTGTTGGAGTCAACGACTACCCCTCAAGCATGAACGTCTCTGTGTCAAGGTGCCAGTAATCCACCAAGGCATTCAGTATCCTGGGTTGTGACCTCATGAACGGACACTGGTAGAACTTCCATAACCCACATTGTTTCAATGCAGTGATAGCAGTAGGGTCCTCATCGACCAATATGTTGATCTCCTTGTGTTACCTCTCCCTCCAATGGACATACATCATGTTACATGACAAGTTCAAGGGGGATTTAGCTTTGGCATTTTTATTTATCCATTCTTTTGAGGGTGTACGCGGGTTGTTTTGGACACAGTCACATACATCCACGGACAAATTGTTTTCTTCCCATGGATGTACGCGGGTTGTCCTTGGATAACCTGCGTACACATAGGGCCGCCCTTTTTTAAGAGGGCGCGCCCCCTCAAAAAATAAAAACTATGCATAAAAGAAGAATGGAAATGCAAGAGGGATAATTTTATACTTACTTGGTCCGAGCGAAAGTTCGTTTCATCCTCTGAAGCTCCCAGAATCAACTCTTTTAACAAAGGGGTATTTTTTACCTCTTGGTTAATTTTCAAATTGCAATGGTGAAAATGAGTTGTCAGCTTCTATATATAGAATTTTTTGTCCCTTTTTGCCACTTTTTTTAACCCTTTTGTCATTTTTTCTTGCTTGAAAATCATTTAATTCGGTTCTTGAGTTTCTTATTGGATGTTACGATGCACTTCGCCTATTGGTTTGGTAACTTTTTGGGAGATGGGTCACTTTTAAAGGTCCTTTGGTAAAATTCATTTTCTCCAACTTTTTGCATATAAGTTAGGATTCCACCTCCAATTTCTGCATCTCATTGTCTTTTCCTCTTTGGCATAGGATCGATCTCACTGAAGTGCGACACAGAACCATCATTTCTACTTCAGAAGTGTTGTAATTAGGTGGTAGAGCCTACCTTTACATGGATGCCCTAGATAGATCCTTGTTGCATTTTTGGCATCCATGCTGTCTCCTACAACTTTAGGCTCCAGAGTCCTTTTATTCCTATCATGATTACGAGATTGAGCCTCATTCTTCTGATGCACCATCACCTTTGGCCTCAGCCTCGGGACTCCCAAAATGAGCATGCTTTGTTTTCTTTCAAGCTCAGTTTGAAATCTGAAAGAAACATCCGACGAGACTACATTTATGCTTTTCAATCTTGTCTGGATTAACTGAGAAAAGTAACCTATTGGAGTCTTCTTTAAGTCCTTTTCAGACTCTCTAAACATGAAAAGATTGTCGAGCGATATTTTTTTCCTTCACGATCGCCAAACTAAAACTTGAAGGCACGTTTTTCTAGTGGTAGTTTACCCATTTTTCGGTTCGTATGGTCAATTTTATGAACAAAGGTATAATCTAGGAACTTCGGTTCGCTAGAAGAGTATTCTCAGTTATAAGTTTAACCCTTTTTCGGGCCCGAGGGACTAAATTTACGAAAAAGTAATCCCCACGGAGTCCATAGTTAAGCTCTTTTCAGACTCCCTAAAATTGAAAAGATCATCGAGTGACCTTGTTCTTTCACACTCATTAAACTAGTCCAGAAGAAGACCCCTCATAGAGTCCATAGTTAAGCTCTTTTCAGACTCCTTAAAATTGAAAATATTGCTGACTAATCTTGTCTTTGTCACACTCTTTAAAATGGTTTTGAAGAGATGTCTTTTCTTTGCTAGTTTACCCTTTTTCGAACTGACTAGACTATTTTTGAAAACAATACCCCAGTGGAGTATTCTTTTATGTTTTTTCAGACTCTCTAAACGTGAAAAAACTACCGAGCTTGCCTTCTCTCGACTCATTAAAATTACATTGAAGGGGGTTTTCATTGTGTCTTATTAATCACATTTTCATCTCTGCATATTTGGCCTAATTCTGGGTCCATGTTTCTCTCAACTAAACCTTTAAAGCATGCCTTATATGCAATCCTTGTAGCACTTTGCCTCTGCATCTTGACACCTTGACCCATGGAGGAATTTTCCCGAGTGTCCTTTTCCTACACATGTCTCCTTGCTCTAAGCATTAGTGTGTTCCTTGTGCTTGGAACAAGTATGCTTGCGACACTCGTTCCTCCTTTGTAATGTAGCATCTTTTATTCTTTTTCAAGCTCTTTAAAAAATTGAAAAAGACAAAAAAATAAAAAAAACCCCAAAAAGAGGATGGGAAATATATATTCTTTTTTGGCATCACAATGAGTCGCCCTTGGACAAAGAACATCCTTCCATTTGTTCGTTAAGATTTGGGATCTAATATGACCTTAGGAAGTTATTCTCACTACATAGAGCTATGTCCTCCTCTATTTGGTTATTCTTCCAAACACATGGAGAGTTTGTGTTGCCTCCTGCATCGTGAACTTATGTCAATATCATGCTGCATGAGTCTGATCATCTATCGTGCTATTGTCCAAGGGAAGTTTCACCCAACCTGAGTCGACCTTTTTGCAGTTTGTCTCTTGACCTCATGCCCGACCATCCTAAAAAGTCTAATCAAGTCCTCTTTCTAAATCAATGAAGCTCTTTGTCTGATCATCGAGATCCTCTTGTCTTTTCCCAACGAGTCGTCGAAGACCTCTCGGTAGTGAATTCATACACTCACATTGTAATCCTACCCAAGTTTTGAATATCTTGAAGTTGTTTATTGAGCTCTGAAGACCTCATCTCCAGCCATCAAGCATTATTGGCTTTTTGAAGATGGATACTATACTTGTATATATTTGATTTTGGGATGCATATCCACTGTGTATTTCTCATGGCTACACTTTATATAGTTATATGACATGGATCTGCAATGTATTTGATTGGAAGCCATGATTTGGTTCTGCTAGTAGGGAAAACCCCTATGGATACACTGGGTTTTACAATGTAGGCAGATCAATAACTGTTTAAAAGTCTTCTACTTGTATAACTACCCCAAAAATATGTTAGAATATAATGGATGTGCTTGTTTTACCATCAACAATATCACTATTTTCACCCAACCATAGGCCGAAGCCACCCTCCGAGCACCTTAACCTTGAAAGAGAATCACTCCAGAAGAAATCCCTAGGCTAGATAGCCAAACAAAGGGTACCCACCTTTCCCCAAGGATAACACACCAAACAAGAGCTAATCAGATAGTCTAAACCATAACCAAGAGATAGTCCAAGCCAAAACTGAAATCTGCTAGCTGCAGTAGCTGCAACGACAACTCTCCTCCAAAATTGCGCACAAACTGGGCAACTGTAATGCACACAAGTGTTTCTTTGCAATTCTGAGAATGCTTGCCAGAATGAAGACTGGCCTCTTATATTTATACTAATTATGAATAATTGCCTGGGCCGACTTCTCATTCTAGGTGTCTATTTACTTAGTCTATAATATTTCTTCTGGTCAACTTCTTCTCTTATAGGCTAATAACCTAATACCAATTATCCTCTTGAGCCAACTTGTCTTCTAGGGTTATTAGCCAACTCATTAGGGTTTATTCTTGCTTCCTGAAATATTCTATTCTCGTCAGGTTTACACGTGGAGTTAAATACCTCCCGCATCTACCATAATATTAACACTCCCTCCTAGCTAGGGAGGTATTATAGGTAATGGTCTTGAGCACAAATATACCATTCACCCGGTAGCATCAACATAGTTGTATAGACTAGATCATGAGCACCATCATCACCATCAGTTTCATCAGCTGCATCTTCTCTCGAAACCATACTTTATCTGATTAATTTAGACATGATGCTAGATAAGTCACTCACACCATAGTGTGACACAAGATCCATTCTTCTAATATGGACATATGTCCTAGAAGAATAAATATCCTGAACCATTTTCCGTCTGGGAAATCGCTGTCCATTGATCATCCATCTAGCTGATAATCATTTTCAACACTGTTGATAGTTTTCAAGGCAATCGGAACAATATCATTCAATAGAACACATTTGTGTCTATCCATAGTAGTACACAACTACAATCTGGTGGTACACTACCACACCAAGTAGCACACAGGTACTTGATCAGTGACGTATAGTCACAAACAGTGGAACACATCCACCACAATAGTATACATCTACTATCTTGAAACATATAGTCTTCATAACAATCATCTGATCAACCTACACAGAAACAATGTTATGATATAAATTGAATCATCTGGGCCATTTTTCCACTCACATCTATGAGATCTTGGAAGAGCATCTGCCCTCAAAAGGTAAAACATCAATGATGAGCTATTTGGACTATTCTTCTCAAGCAAGGAAGAATATCTGTCTTGATTTCTGAGCCTGGACCATTCCCCACCCTGGGCCATTCCTCCAACACTAGACAAAGTGTAACCTAGAGAGAATGAGTTTGCCCTATGGAATGTCTATCTCTTATTGTTGAACCTGGACCATTCCCCACTCTGGGCCATTCCTCCAGTACTAAACAAAGTGCAACCTGGAGAGAATGAATATGCCCTAAGAAATGACTGTTTGGATCATTTCCTAAGTAAATGATTGTCCTGCACCAACCTCGAAAAATGGACCATTCCCCATGAAAGCACAATGGGAAATCGTTGTCCGGCGAGGCGGGCTAGTCTTCTTGAGTAACCCTCAAGAAGTGAGACTTCCCTAGACCATTTGCCATGTTAACCACAATGGGAAATCATTGTCTATGGTACATCAACAATCCATCGAACCATTTTCATTAGGAAAATGACCGTTCAATCTGGACTATTTTCTGAACTAGAAAATGAATGTCCATCAGAAATCTCAAACCTCTTTCTGAATCTGGAAAGGAACTGCTCATCCTAGACCATTTTTTGAACTGAAAAATTATTGTCCATCAATCAATAACACATCAGGGCTCCCTCCCAACCTAGGATTAATCTCTTCCTTTTTCAATAAGGAAGTCATCTCCACGAGCTCTAGCTTGAGTATGCAAACTCTTTCATCTTAGGTAGAAGCTTTACCAAAATGTCTGCTTATCTGCTCATCTGTGGAGATATATATTGGAGAGCCACTTTCTCCTTTCTGGACTTCATCACAGAGAATGTAATGCTTGATTTCAAATGTACTTCGGTCTAGAACACTGGTTTTCTCTGAAGGCTTCATATATCTCTGATCAATAAAGTATATCATTGTTGGATTCCTCTTCAGTTCCTACTAGCTCACAATAGTGTGGAGAGGGTCAAAGTGGAACATATCCATGTGGCACTTCTTCTGTCATAATGAGATCTTTGTCATGGATTGGCAATCCATCATCCTGATCTTCTAAGTAATCATTTTGATACAATATCTCTGTTATAGAAAATCTTCACCACACTTCTGTTGTGCATTGGAGGTTCTCCACCAAGTTTTTCTTCTTCCATCTGCATACAAGGGTCTCTTTGTGGTATGCCTCAAATCCTTGAGGTTTCTCTGCATACACTCTTTGTTCAATTGCTCTGGAGAATAGTCTTTGAATTCATCTAATGTAGAACTCCAACCCATGGATATTGCGGATGATATAATGACTCATGTAGAGGTATTACTGGAACAAGTAATAATCATAGTCTTCTCCCTCCATCTGGGAGAACCTATAGTTTTGGATCTTGCAATTCTTGCATTCATATACATTGTTCTTCATCACAACTTTAAGTTCCTTTGCTTGATTGTTTTTAGTGATTTCATATCAGGCTGGTAATCTTGTGATTCTCGATACAATGACTGGTTGTTCTGGATTCTCTTTCTTTCTTGGAGTCTTCATGTTATTCTTCATGTTTTTCTTTATCTCTTGGGTCCATTGAGTTTCTTATAGATTTCATGCCCTAAAGATTCCACTTCTTCCTTTCATCATAGGATCACAAATGTGGATGGACAACCAGAGATACTTTAAGGCTTCTCTTTGAAGAAGACTTCTTCTAAGGTCGAACTGAACACATACTTCCTTTCATGGTTGCTACCATGGATATATACTTCATCATATTCAATGGATCATAGGATTAGCTCCCTCCTAATCCTTGCTTCATGTATGAGTGCATGTTTTTCTTTTGGAAACATATAATCGGCTCCCTCCATCTAACAGATTCCATGCTTCCGTCTACATCCTTATTGTCTTCTGCAAAGTGTCATAATTCTTTCTCCAATTTCCTCTTGATTGCTAAATTCTTTCTGTCTTTGCTTCTTCTAAGTTTCTTCAAGATTGATTCTGATTTTGGCTTATCTTGTAATAGATTCCACATGATTTGTTTGATGTATTTCATCCTTTCATGTGTATTATCTGACTTGTATAATGATAGCAATCCTTATCTTGTTTGTTTTTCCATAGGTATAGTTCTTCTTGGAACATATTATCTTCTAAGAGATAGATATACAAGATATGTACAAAGACTATGCAAAAAAGATATGTATAAGAACTGAGAAGAGTATTGTTACCTTGTCTTTAGAAGAAGAAGTCTGTTTTATCTTGCTTGGTCTTGTTTGTAGGTTCATTTTCTTCATCAACTGATGCTTTGTGTGTCCCCTTCATTTTCTTTAGCTTGGGACAATGATTCTTGTAGTGACGATACTTTTGACAGTTGAAGCATTGTATTTCTGACATGTCTTTCTCTTGATTTGGCTTCTTCCTTGAACCAAACTTCCTTTTGTTCCTGAAATTCTTGAATCTTGTTGTAAAGGATTGATCATTGTACTTCTTTTGGGGTTTATCTTTTGCACTAATACTTGATTCTTCTTGAGCACAACAAGTCCAAATTTCTTCAAATGTAGGATACTCCTTTCTTGTGTCCATGCTTGCGGCAAATGCATCCCATGTCTTGGGAAGACCATTGAGTACTATGTTTACCAATTCCTTTTCTGAAATGATCTCTTCAATAGCTTGTAGTTGATATCTTAACTGAGATATACTCATAAAGTATGATGTTATACCATCATCATCATTCATCTTCATGTCACGGAGCTCATTCTTCAGACTCATTACTTGTCCAATGTTTCTAACTGAGAAGAGGTTTGTTAGGGCATCGTACATCTTCTTTGATGAGTCAATATGGGAGATGTAGGGTATCAAGTGGTCTTTTATAGAGTCCAATATGATACTCATGGCATTGATGTCACCGTATTTGAACTTTTCCATAACTGCAACATTCTATGGTTCTTTCTCTTTTCCTTCTTCAAACTCTGGTTTCACGATCTTTCCTTTCACGATATCCATCACTTTATTCTTGGCAAGGATGAGGCCAATCCTTTTCTTCCACGCTCTGAAGTTAGAAGCTTCATCTAACTTTTTTTCTGACTTCATGGAGTAGGTCATGGCTTCTTTGACTTGGTCAAACCTAGATTTGACCAAAAACTTAAACTTGACGTCTTGGCTTGCTGAGAGTACCAGAAGATGTGCTAGGTTAGGGCACACAGGTCTATCTAGAAATTAGGTCAATCCCTTCACTTAAGGTGCCTCAACGAAAGGATTAGGGTTTCTGCAATTGCACCTGCTAGTAACTCTAGTGGTAGTGCTTTGGTGACTGCTCCTGCTAGAAACCCTAGCGGTAGTTCTTCAACGAGCTTAATATCCTTATGGCTATGCTCACTTCTAGTGGTTAGACTGAATGAAGGAGGTGTGAGCCCATAACCTGTTAGAATATAATGGATGTGCTCATTTTACCATCGACAATATCACTATTGTCACCCAACCATAGGCCGAAGCCACCCTCCAAGCACCTTAACCTTGACAGAGAATCACTCCAGAAGAAAACCCTAGGCTAGATATCCAAACAAAGGGTAGCGCACCTTTTCCCAAGGATAGCACACCAAACAAGAGATAATCAGATAGTCCAAACCATAACCAAGAGAGAGTCCAAGCCAAAACCAAAATCTGCTAGTTGCAACAGCTGCAATGACAACTCTCCTCCAAACTTGTGCACAAACTAGACAACTGCAGTGCGCACAAGTGTTGCTCTACAATTCTGAGAATGCCTGCCAGAACGAAGACTGACTTCTTGTATTTATACTAATTCTGGTTAACTTCCTTGGCCGACTTCTCATTCTAGGTGTCTACTTACTTAGTATATAATATTTCTTCTGGTCGACTTCTTCTCTTGAGGCTAATAGCCTAATACCAATTATCCTCTTGAGATGACTTGTCTTCTAGGGTTATTAGCCAACTCATTAGGGTTTCTTATTGCTTCCCAAAATATTTTATTCTTGTTAGGTTTACACGTGGAGGTAAATACCTCCTGCAGCTACCATAATATTAACAACATATCCCAGACTCATACATGAAAAACAAAATGAGAAGGATCAAGTAACTGTACCTTTACTCCACGTCCGATGACGATCCTCTCGTGCTTGATAGATTCGATGACTGCAAGCCTCCTCCCAAGGTTGACCTGCATTCACGAATAAATAAACAAAAAAATACAAGCATGCATTTCATATATCAATAAGGGTTAGGCGTTAGAATAAAAACATAAATCAAATGGAAACATTCGAGACACCATAATTTGGGACATGAAAAGTACTTCTTTTATTGATAATACAATGATCACTTACAACAAGGTCAGCTACTACTCCACGAACCTAGTTCGAGCTCCTCTTCACCAAGCTCCAAGTGCACCTCCGTGTATCTTTCTCCTCTCAACCTTCTTTTAGGGAAATGGAATGGATTTATGATGGAAGAAAAAGGGCAAATTGGGGAATTCTGAGGCATTTCTCACAAGATGGCTGCAATTTCTTAGGGCAAGGAAGGGATGTGAAATGGACAGAGTTTCACTGTTCTTATGTATAGATGTGGAATGAGACCCCAAAACCTCCTTTTATATGACAAAAGGATAGTTATTCAGTTGGGTGACGGGCTATAGGTGGTGGATTAGTTGGGAAACTACCCAATAACCCATAATATCAACAATTCCTTGCAACTTTTGCGAGTATACGCAAGTTGTAGTGGTGAAACTAGCATACGTACTCGGGCTGTAATGGTGAAACAAGCGTACATACATGGGAAATAATGGTGTAGGGTGAATACATCTTCAAAAGTAGGTTTTTTAAGAAGAGAAACTTAGTGATGGCTTGGAAAAAATTGCAAGTAAGAGGGCCTAATGCCAGGTATGCATGTGTAGAGAAATTTAGGTCTATAACAATTTTTGTATATTTCCATCATATTTTTGGGTATTCTAACACATAGAATAGGTCATATACATTATTATATATTGCTGTAATTTTCTGCAGAAAATTTATGTGTAAAAAGCAGAAATTTTCTTAACATATTTGTCACTTTTGCAACATTTCCAACAATCTTTTGTTTGCTGGTTTTTTGCCGGTTAGTGACGAAGGAAGTGTCCAAGATTCCATTTGAGGCCACATAAAGCTAAATTACAAGATCTCAAAGATGGGTAACCAAATACACTACCTTCTCTTCTACTCTAATCATTGTAAGAAAGCCCGAGGCCAAAGGGCTTGCACTTCTCTCTTGTAATAATTTTCTGCAATTTTCTTTCATTGTTTGCCTACATCTTGGTGAGTGCTTGGCTAAGACAACCCCCAAAATCGTAAAGCTAGGAAGTATTGTTTATTTTTAGCAAGATTTTTTTTTACTTGTTTGTCCCATTTGTCATTAGGACAAGGTTGAGTGGCTAGGCTTTACTTTCAAGTTTTTCTTTTCAAGTTCTTTGCACCCACTTGTGTACAAAACTGAAAGGCTTTGTCCTCCACCTTGTGCACTTGTTGAGGTTGTTTACCTTAGTTTCCTTTCAATAATTTCATTTTATCTTGTTTTCCTACACCTTGGAGTGTGCTTGGCTATGCCAACCCCCAAAATCGTAAGGCTAGATTAGTTCATGGTTTTTGCTTCTTTCACATGCTTAATGGTCTAAAATAAATCTAAAATCTAAGAAGTAATAATCTTGTGCTAGTTTAGGCCCATGGACACATAATCATATAATTATTTCATCAATTTTACTTTCATTGCAAGCTATCTTTACTTTAAGTACTTTGCTATTTCAAGTTATTTACATTAAAGTACATTCCTTTCTTGCAATTTACTTTTCCAGGCATTTTAACTCATTGCAAGTCTCTTTCAAGTACTTTATGTTGTTTCAAGTTTATCTCTTTAAGTACTTTACTTTCATGTCTTGAAATATTATGAGAATTGTATAATCTTGTGGTTTATTTCAAGCATTTAAGTTTCTTGCCATCTACTTTTCAAGTACTTTACTTTTCAAGTGCATCTTTCAAGTACTTTGTTTACCTTGCAAGCACATTCTACACAAACACTACAATTGCAATCAACTTAACTCAATCTAATCTAACTTAAACTAACTCAATTCACCTTAGTCTCATAGGGTCTAAAATCAACCTATGTTAATAGGTCACCATTTACTGTCCCAACTTTTCCAACAAAAAATGGATTTAAGGAAGAAGCTGGGGGTGCTAGATCGGGGATGATCTCACGATGCTTGGCGTCCTCCTTGTGGAGTACTTCTATCCCTAGATTGACCTATGGAGCTATGGTGTGACCTTGTTTGCCTCACTTATTGAGCACCATGAAATTATTTTGGTACAAGCGGGGGGAGTTCTTGGGTTGTCACTTAGTCTAGGATTCACTTCTAACTTAACAACTTAATTAATCCTAAAATCAATCCACTTAACCTTCCGCAATCTACTTTGGTATCATTTTTGGTTTATGCTTAAGTTACACATTACAAGCACTTAATTTTTACATCTTTCATGCAAGTTTATTTTAAGCATCTTGTGGGTTGGACTAAGTGATCTTAAGTTGCGCTTTAGCCCTTGGAGGCCTCTTTTCATGCTTTAATATTGAGTTTAAATTGTATCTCTATGTGATTGGTCTCCTTCCTTAAAGTTGTGCATCCCTTGGAGGCTTCTTCATTACTTGGAGTTTGCGGTTTTGTATTGCCGATGAAACTTCCCCTTGAGTTGCCCATCCCTTGGAGACACTCTTGTTTGGGATAGTTGGCTTGATGTGCTGTGGTTGTTTCTTCCTTTGAGCAATATCTTCTTCACCTGCACATTTAAATTTCATTGCAAGTTAGTTGCTTGGTTAATTGCTTTGCTTTGTATAATTTGTATATATTGTATATTTTTGTATCCTTTAGTTAGTATTTGTATTAACTTTGTAGATAGTGATTTCTTTCATTTTTTGTATCTAGTCTAATTGTAGAATCTTGTATCTAGTATTATTTTGTAATTATTGTTGTAATCTTTTTAAAAATGAAACTCCCTTAAACTTAGTTGACCCCTTTCCTAATCTTAGGCACTAGTCTTAGTTGCCTTAGGGAAATGACTTCTTTTGCATCTCCAATCTTGCACTTTTCATTGTTGCTTTTGCATATAGGCTAGATCCCCCAAACCTTTAAACAACTAAAATCAAATCCTAGAAATTAACTTTTAACTTCACATAGTAACTAGGGTCTACCCCCCTTGGCTTCCCTAGGAGTAAGCCTAGATGAAAGAGTTTCAAGTCGAGGTGACATCGGGATTTGAACCTAGGCATTGTGCCTCCATGGACACACTAAGTGGGTTGGACTTAGCCCACGTTTGCAAGTGTGTATATGGAAGGAAACACCTTCGGTGTCGTTGCCGGGGATAAGTCTTTTATCCTTGGCCTTAACAACTTAACTTAATTTATTCTTTCAAAACTAAGTAATAAACTTTAGTCCCTAAATATTTTTAAATTGGGTTTGTTTTTCATTGTTTGCTTACTCTCCAAGTGGCGAATCCATTTGAAAATCTATTTGAAGTACACTACAAGGAGAAATCAATGTAGGCTACTTGAAAGTCTTGGAGGAGAAGCACTCACCGATATCCAATTCTTGTTTTAGCTAAATAATCTAACAATTTTTTGTTTTCCTTCTTGTTTTTGCTTTGTTTGATGCTCTTATTTGTTTGAGATAAACTTGGTCATCTAGCGATTCCACATTAAAATAATTTGACAAAGTATTCTTCAAGAAGGAACTCACGGCTTTGTTGCTTCATCCTTGAACTTGAATTTTTTTTTTGGATGAGGTTAGCATGTTTTCCTTCTTGTTGGGTCCTTAGTAATATTTTGGGACCCATACCTTTTCTTTTTCAATGGGTAGTGAAAAGTTTTATAAACCTTTTGATTTTTTAGAAATTGTTGGTTATCCTCATGATATATCTGATGAGGATTATGGTGATGCTTTGGATCATGTCAAAGCCTTTGGGAAGTTGATTGATGATTGGTTGTATCCACCTATTTATGAGGATGTTCTAATGACATTGTTTTCCTGGACTCTTGTTCTGGGATATGCTCATGATTGTTTTCATGATTCTGAGGATAATACATTTAAGACCATACAAGATTTGTTGCATTCCTTTTTGGAGAAATTTGGGGATGATCAGGATGAAACTTACAATGAATTGGTTGATGATTTTATGGAAAAATGGAAGGAGAATAATCTTCCAGATATTGAGACTACCAGTTCAAAGATAAAGATTGATTCTCCACCAGATCCCATTGAGGAGCTTAAACAAGTCATTTTGAACGTGTAGTATGCCCATATTAAACAGTGTGAAGCCATGAATGAACATTTTATGGCCATGGAAGATCAATTGGAAATAATTGAAGATAAACTTATAAAGACTTATATTGAATATTTGGACCCCCTTGAACTTGAGCTTCACAGTGAAAAAGATAACGAAATTCATAGGGAAATTTCGGACGAATCCATGGATGAGCTAGTCACTGATTTTGAGGAGATTAAGGATTTTGAGTTTGAAATTATTGAATATATAGATAATTCAAGTCCCACCCTCCTCCCGAGGAACCAATCTCTTTGAAGGAGAACCTTGACAACCTTGAGGAAAACAACACAATGGTTCCTTTGACATGTTCATTTTCGACCTCTCAACCAAAAGATGACTTTGTACAAAATAAGGGGGAATGGAAGGGAACTTCAATTTGTCAGTTTCATATCATTATGAGTATTGGTTGGTCTTCCACCTTGACATTCATGTGCATCAAGGTATCATAACTTTACACGGCTTGTCAAACTCCAATGTTTGGTTGAATGGATGAAGGAGCATGATTCTTGGTTGGTTCTTTCTCACAAAAATTCCAAGTTGATTAAACTTGGGAAGGGATATTCTATGAGTCATCCTGGACAAGGATGTTTCAGACACTTGTGGATTCATTCCATCCATTGCATGGATGGTTGTAACATATCTCTAACCCTTCTCCTTTATTTCAGTTTTGTATTATTTCATTCATTATGTAATTATGTACTTAGATGTTTCATTGTATAATAGTTTCATTTTATAGTTGTTGTATAATAGTAATTTCATTTTTGTAATTATTTTTTATAGCATTTCATTTATTCATTTGTTTATACATGTATTTATGTTGGGTATTTGTGAGCACTCTATTTTGTAGATTCTGGATTCTCGTATGCTCTCCTTACCAAGTGAAGATCAAAAACACGTTCCCATGTGGAGCTAGATGTTTACCACCTATTTAAAATAAGGGGTCAAATCCATGTACCATGAAGATATGCACCATCAAGTGCTACCAAGTCAGAGACTTATTGGTTCTACAAGGCAATTTTGGCCTTCAACACTTCTTTTTGTAATGGAATTTTTTCTCCTCTACGTGGGATTATAATGTAATGAGTTTTCATGGATCATATTTAGGTTAGTTGCCTTAGGACGTCACCATTAGAGAAGTCCCTTTCACTGAGTATTGTTTTTCCTCGGGTTATTAATTTTTCTTAAACAACCTTATTAATTTCACTTGACTTTTTCACTCCCACAAATAATTCCTCCAAAGTGGTGAAATGCGTTCTAATGGTATATCCCTTTGGTATCTAGTGTCTAGGAATATTGTAAATGATCATTCTAGACATATTCTAGAGTCTTGCAGAATTCCCTTGAGTCTAAGGTAATTTTTAAAATTTTTTAAAATTACCTGGTTAATGGTAATTTTAATTAATTTTTGATAAAAAATGTAAAACCTAGGTCCTTGGGATTTTGATAGGGGTATTTGTGCTCAAAATAAATGGAATGAGACCCTATACACAGTTCAACAAAGTTTCAACTCAACTGGACAATTTTTGCCAAGTGTTTGTCCATGAGGAGTCCAAGTCAGTCAAAAATCAACAAATAATTGGCTAAATTAAAAAAAGCCAAAAATTGTAAAATGAGCAAAAAGGTTTGAGAGAGAGTGGGAAACGTTTCCTAACCTTTTTCCTAAGTTCTAAAAGTAATTTTCCACTTAAAATACCCCACTTTTCCTAGCCAACAACTTAAAGTGGTGTTCTCTAGCTAATTGACATGTGAGAATTAAAACGTTTAAGTGAAAAAAACCACCTAAACTCTAAATTTGCCCCCCTTGGTGTATAACTTAATGTTTTACCATAGGAAAATGTGTTTTCCCCCTTTCCTCACTCAACTCTCACTCATTTACCAAAAACCTAAAAGTGACTCTTCCTTGACTCTGTCTTTTTCTCTTGGATGTGTGACACTTGTAACTCATCCAAGAGGGGCAGCTCTAGCTCTCCATGTATAAATGAAACCCCTCCCCTCCTCATTTCTCACCAATTATTTTTCTACTATTACTCTACCCAAATTTCTCCTCTCTCTCCTATCTCTCCCATTGCTCTTCTCTCTCTCATTTTTGCTCTAGTTTTTGGAGAGAAGCTTGTTGCAAGTATTTGCAACAACCTTCTACTATCAATAAAGGAAATCTTTGGAGGCAATTGGTGTTACGAGTATTGTTGGTTCCATATTTTACATGAGGTGATCTTGTTCATTTTCTTTCTTTCTTCTTATGCATGCTTTGAGATATGTGGTAGGAATATTTAGCAAAGTATTTTGCTAGTGTAGGTTTATGATAGTATTGTCATAGATCTAGTGAGTTTCTAGTTATTATTTCAAAGTATTTTGAGTTAATATCTAAATCTACTAACTTCTTATTGTTTCTTGTAGCTTAGTTTGGGAGTTTGGCAAGATTATTTAGGGTTTTAAGAGAAGATTTCAAATCTGAAAATCTTCCCTTTTGACCCATTTTCACCCTCTAAAATTTATGCATTTTATTTCTGTACATTTCCATCATATTTTTGGGTATTCTAACACATAGAATATGTCATATACATTATTATATCTTGCTGTAATTTTCTTCAAAATGTAAAAACCAAAAATATTCTTAACATATTTGTCACTTTTGCAACATTTCCAACAAGCTTTTTCTTGCTGGTTTTGTAGGTTAGTGACCAAGGAGGTGTCCAAGATTCCATTTGGGGCCACATAAAGCTAAAGTAAAACCTCCAAAAGTTGGGTAACCAAATACCCTACCTTCTCGTCTACTCTAATCATTGTAAGCAAGCCCGAGGCCAAAGGGCTTGCACTTCTCTCTTGTAATAATTTTCTGCAATTTTCTTTCATTATTTGCCTACATCTTGGTGAGTGCTTGGCTAAGCCAACCCCCAAAATCGTAAGGCTAGGAAGTAGTATTTATTTTCAGCAATTTTTATTTTTTTCTGTTTACTTATTTTCCCCACTTGTCATCAGGACAAGGTTGAGTGGCTAGGTTTTAGTTTCAAGTTTTTCTTTTCAAGTTCTTTGAACCCACTTGTATACAAAACTGGAAGGCTTTGTCCTTCACCTTGTGCACTTGTTGAGGTTGTTTAGCTTAATTTCCTTTCGATAATTTCATTTTATCTTGTTTGCCTACACCTTGGAGTGTGTTTGGCTATGCCAACCCCCAAAATCGTAAGGCTAGATTAGTTCATGGTTTTTTCTTCTTTCACATGCTTAATGGTCTAAAATAAATCCAAAATTTAAGAAGTAATAATCTTGTGCTAGTTTAGGCCCATGGAGGCATAATCATTTAATTATTTCATCTATTTTACTTTCATTGAAAGCTATCTTTACTTTGAGTACTTTGCTATTTCAAGTTATTTACATTAAAGTACTTTCCTTTCTTGCAATTAACTTTTCCAAGCATTTTAATTCATTGCAAGTCTCTTTCAAGTACTTTATGCTCTTTCAAATTTATCTCTTTAAGTACTTTACTTTCATGTCTTGAAATATTATGAGCATTGTATAATCTTGTGGTTTATTTCAAGCATTTAATTTTATTGCAATCTACTTTTCAAGTACTTTACTTTTCAAGTGCACCTTTCAAGTACTTTGTTTACCTTGAAAACACACTCTACACAAACACTACAATTGCAATCACCTTAACTCAATATAATCTAACTTAAACTAACTTAATTTACCTTAGTCTCATAGGGCCTAAAATCAACCTAGTTTAATAGGTCACCATTTACTGTCCCAACTTTTCCAACAAAAAGGGGATTTAAGGAAGAAGCATGGGTCCTAGATTGGGGATGATCTCATGGCGCTTGGCATCCTCCCTATGGAGTAATTCTATCCCTGGATTAACCTGTGGAGCTAGGGTGTGGCCTTGTTTGCCTCACTTATTGAGAACCCAACAATTCTTTTGGTACACGCGGGGGGAGTTCTTGGGTTGTCACTTAGTCTAGGATTCACTTCTAACTTAACAACTTAATTAATCCTAAAATCAATCCACTTAACCTTGGGAAATCTACTTTGGTATCATTTGTGGTTTATGCTTAAGTTACACATTGCAAGCACTTGATTTTTACATCTTTCATGCAAGTTTATTTTAAGTGTATTATGGGTTGGACTAAGTGATCTTAAGTTGTTCTTTAGCCCTTGAAGGCCTCTTTTCATACTTTAATATTGAGTTTAAATTGTATCTTTATGTGATTGGTCTCCTTCCTTGAAGTTGCGCATCCCTTGGAGTCTTCTTCATTGCTTGGAGTTTGTGGTTGTGTATTTCTAGTGAAACTTCCCCTTGAGTTGCGCATCCCTTGGAGGCACTCTTGTTTGGGATAGTTGGCTTGATGTGTTGTGGTTGTTTCTTCCTTTGAGCAATATATTCTTCATCTGCACATTTAAGTTTCATTGCAAGTTAGTTGTTTGGTTAATTGCTTTTCTTTGTATAATTTGTATCTATCGTATATTTTTGTATCCTTTAGTTAGTCTTTGTATTAACTTTGTAGATAGTGATTTATTTCATTTGTTTGTATCTAGTCTAATTATAGCATCTTGTATCTAATATTATTTTGTAATTATTGTTGTAATCTTTGTAAAAACTAAACTCCCTTAAACTTAGTTGACCCCTTGTCCAATCTCATGCACTAGTCTTAGTTGCCTTAGGGAAAGGACTTATTTTGCATTTCTAATCTTGCACTTTGCATTGTTGCTTTTACATATAAGCTAGATCCCCCAAACCTTTAAACAAATAAAATTAACTCCTAGAAATTAACTTTTAACTTCACATAGTAACTAGGGTCTACCCCCCTTGGCTTCCCTAGGAGTAAGCCTAGATGGAAGAGGTTCAAGTCGAGGTGACAGTGGGCTTTGAACCTAGGCATTGTGCCTCCAAGGACACATTAGGTGGGTTGGACTTAGCCGATGTTTTAAAGTGTGTATAAGGAAGGAAACGTATTTGGCATCATTGTCGGGGATAAGTTTTTTATCCTTGGCCTTAACGACTTAACTTAATTTATTCTTTCAAAACTAAGTAATAAACTTTAGTCCCTAAATTGTTTTAACTTCGGTTTGTTTTGGATTGTTTTCTTACTCTCCAAGTGGTGACTCCATTTGAAAATCTCTTTGAAGTATACTACAAAGAGCAATCCTTATAGGCTACTTGAAATTCTTGGAGGAGAAACACTCACCGATATCCAACTCTTGTTTCAACTTAATAATCTAACAACTTTTTGTTTTCCTTCTTGTTTTTGCTTTGTTTGATGCTCTTGTTTGTTTGAGATAAACTTGGTCATCTGGTGATTCCACATTAAAATAATTTGACAAAGTATTCTTCAAGAAGGAACTCACGGCTTTGTTGCTTCATCCTTGAACTTGAAAAACGTTTTTGGATGAAGTTAGCATGTTTTCCTTCTTGTTGGGTCCTTAGTAATCTTTTGGGTCCTAGACCGTTTCTTTTTCAATGGGTGGTGAAAATGTTTATAAACCTTTTGATTTTTCAAAAATTGTTGGTTATTCTCATGATATCTCTGATGATGTTATTGAAAATTTGTCTGATTTTCATGATTATGGTGATGCTTTGGCTCATGTCAGAGCCTTTGGGCAGTTGATTGATGATTGGTTGGATCCACCTATTTATGAGGATGTTATAATGACATTGTTTTCCTAGACTCTTGTTCCAGGATATGCTCATGATTGGTTTCATGATTCTGAGGATAATACATTTAAGACTAGATGAGATTTGATGCATGCCTTTTTGGAGAGATTTGGGGATGATCAGGATGAAACTTACAATGAATTGGTTGATGATTTTATGGAAAAATGGAAGAAGAAGAATCTTCCAGATATTGAGACTACCAGTTCAGAGATAAAGATTGATTCTCCACCAGATCCCATTGAGGAGCTTAAACAAGTCATTTTGAACGTGCAGTATGCCCATATTAAACAGTGTGAAGCCATGAATGAACAATTTATGGTCATGGAAGATCAATTGGAAATCATTGAATCCAACCTTACAGATACTTATATTGAATATTCAGACCCCCTTGAACTTGAGCTTCACAGTGAAAAAGATAAGGAAATTCATACGGAAATTCTGGACGAATCCATGGATGAGCTAGTCACTTATTTTGAGGAGATTAAAGAATTTGAGTTTGAAATTACTTAATATATAAATAATTAAATTCCCCACCCTCCTCCCAAGGAACCAATCTCTTTGAAGGAGAACCTTGACAACCTTGAGGAAAATAGTGCAATGGTTCCTTTGACATGTTCATTTTTGACCTCTCAACCAAAATATGAATTTGTACAAAATAATGGGGAAATGGAAGGCAACTTCAGTTTGTAAGTTTCATATCATTATGAGTATTGGTTTTCCTTCCACCTTGACAGTCCTGTGCATCAAGGTATCAAAAATTTACATGGCTTGTCAAACTCCAATGTTTGGTTGAATGGATGAAGGAGCATGATTCTTGGTTGGTTATTTCTCACAAAAATTTCCAAGTTGATAAAACTTGGGAAGGGATATTTTATGAGTCATCCTGTACAAGGATGTTTCAGACACTTGTGGATTCATTCCATCCATTGCATGGATGGTTGTAACGTATCTCTAACCCTTCTCCTTTATTTCAGTTTTGTATTATTTCATTCATTATGTAATTATGTACTTAGATGTTTCATTGTATAATAGTTTCATTTTGTATTTTTTGTATAATAGTAATTTTATTTTTATAATTATTGTTTATAGCATTTCATTTATTCATTTGTTTATACATGTATTTATGTTGGGTATTGGTGAGCACTCTGTTTTGTAGATTCTGGATTCTCCTATGCTCTCCTTCCTAAGTGAAGATTAAACACACGTCCCCATGTGGAGCCATATGTTTACCACCTATTTCAAATAGGGGTTCAAATCCATGTACCATGAATATATGCACCATCAATTGCTACCAAGTTAGAGACTTACTGGTTCTACAAGGCAGTTTTGGCCTTCAACACTTCTTTTTGTAATGAAATTTATGCTCCCCTGCGTGGGATTATAATGTAATGCATCTGCATGGATCATAGTTAGGTAAGTTGCCTTACAAATTCATAATTAGAGGAGTCCCTTTCACTGAGTGTTGTTTTTCCTCAGGTTATTAATTTGGCTTAACCAACCTTATTAATTTCCCTTGACTTTTTCACTCCCACAAATAATTCCTCCAAAGTGGTGAAATGCATTCTAATGGTCTAGCCCTCTGGTAGCTAGTGTCTAGGAAAATATCTAAATTACCATGCTAGACATCTTATGGAGTCTTGCGGAATTCTCTCGAGTCTAAGATAATTTTGTTAATTTTTTAAAACTACCTAGTTAATGGTAATTTTAATTAATTTTTGATAAAAATTGTAAAACCTAGGTCCTTGGGATTTTGATAGAGGTATTTGTGCTCAAAAGAAATGGAATGAGACCCCCTAAACCCTTGGACCAAGTTTAATATCAATTGGACAAGTTTTGCTAGGTGTTTGTCCATGAGGAGTTCAAGTCAGTAAAAAATCAACAAATAATTAGCTAAATTAAAAAAGCCAAAAATTGTAAAATGAGCAAAAAGGTTTGAGAGTGTTGTAGCAAGATTTGTCTCACCATTGCTATCTTGAATAGAGGGCCTTTTTCCATTTCCCTATGCAGACTTATCATGCCTTTTTGATGAATCCATAGCTAAAAATATACATTTTTCCACATATACACGCCCTATCAGCTATACATCAAGCGTATACGCAGGCTGCTTCACTACAACCCGTGTACATCGGGATTTGTGCTAGAAAATGCAAAAATGGAGTTGGATTTCCATATCACGACAAGATATATCTGATCCTTGGCCTTCCATATACTGGAGATGTTCCAACTCAGCCCTTCAGTTGCATTTTGAAGGCTATAAGAACACAATTTCGAGCTATGGAAAAGGAGGAGAAAACATTCAACTTTGAGAGAAAAGTTACTCTGGAGAAATTACTTCATATTGAGTCTGCATCCCTTTTTCCCTCAAGTCTGAACATAGTGTTCAGCCCCCAAGCTCTTTCCCTATTGTTGAGAGAACCTAATTGTCTCTCTCCTTTGAGCTTGCCTTTGGTGGATGATTGAAGTGGTGGAGGCCCAGTTGGAGGGAACTTGATTTATTGGTTTCGAATCATGCCGACACAAAAGTCTGTAATGTTGACACTTCTGTTGATAAATTATTAATAGAAATAATCCTTTCCTGTCCTATTGGTATCATGCAAATATATGATTATTATCCATGGGCATGTTTGTAATGTTTATTAATGGATTATGCTATCTAATGTGCTAACCCCTTTACATCATCACTATATACTTGCTTTGCTTGTTTGTTGAGAACTTATTGCAGTTATAAAGCTTTGGGTTGGAGTGCTCAATAGTGGAACATCATCAAACATTGGATCGAGGTAGGCTTCTTTCTTATCTTGCACATTGGTTTATATAGCATACAATGAAATTGAGTTGATTTCTGCAGTCATACTTGTCTGTTGTGGTTTACCCTTGGCCATAAAGAGTTTTTCCCTCGTAACAGAAATGGCGACTCCACTGGGGATAGCCTTCTAAGGGTTGAGGTTTTTTTTCTTCTTGCATCGCTCTTTTTCCTTTGTGTTTCTTTTCGTATCATTGCTTGACAGATTCTGTTCACTTTGAGTCTGAGTTTTCATCCTTTTTCCCCTTGTCTGGCCTTGTTTTAAGGCCTGTACACTCCTTTTTCCTTGACATTCACATACATACACGTGTTGCCTCTTTTCAAGCTACGTATATTCACACTATTCTCCTGAACAGTTGCATATACCACTTTTCCTTGCTTGTTTTCTTGGTTTAGTGATTGATGGGTGAGTTTTGATGGTTGATGAGCCTTCTTAGGTCTCTGTAGTGCCTCTTGAGCTTCTATGGATTGACAGGAAGCCCGTTGGGAGTTGAATTTATGGGTATAGTCTTTCTCATCGTTTTTAATTTTTTGGTTTGTACTTGAACCCTGGGCTATTTGCTTGGATGCTTGGTATTATGCTTGAGTTATTTCATTTATACACTGTAGAATTTATATATCAGGTTGCTTTTCAATCCATGCATTTTATCTTTAATATATTGAAAATACAAAAAAAAGGCATTTTGCATTGGTTAACGTTTTTGTCTTTGAACCTTTATCATTAGCTTAGTACATTTAGCGAAAGATTGCATTTTACTTCTGAATTGCAGAGTTGAGATTGAAAATTGTATTTTTTTTATTAGCATATCATTCATTGAAACATTAAAGGTAGACTTTGCATTATATCCATATTTATATTTTGCAGAGTCATAACATCATGAGTTTCATTTCCATACCCTCTTGAGTAATCGGAACCAATAAAATTTACGCTTTAAACTAAAATTGATTAGTCACGATTTTATTTCTAGGGTACACAAACTAGCCTAGGATTTAGTGCCTTGGAATAGGATTTTGTGAGTAAACTTCTCCAAGGCAATTGAATCGACATATGTGTCTGAGACAGGGAGTTGATAAGTCCATTGTATAATTGGTAATATCACGAGGCTCTGCTCACACCGGAGTTAATCACGAGGTCACACGAAGTTAGTTGAAGGGATAACCCTTGGATACTCGCCTAGCGTCAGATATATTTTTGTGGATTTATTCGTATTTGGGGATCTTGCTAGTACCCATACCTCTGTGAGAGGTGGTGATTTCAAGGTTTTAGGATTTTCTACCCTGCCCATACGGTGATCCGGACTTAAGACTTCTCTCTTGTGCATTAGTTATACGGTGGTTTATTAGTTGCTTGAATTAGGCATCTCATAGGTTACTTGCAGGGGTTATTCTGCTTGTATCCTGGGTCAGATAGAGGTCAAACAAAACACAACCTTTATGGAGGATTACCTCTCCAGGGGGATCTGACCAAATGGTTGTTAAGCCCACGGGGGCCTCTATAACTGATTCTGTTACCTCCAAACTTTAGCAGGGAGTCTCAAGTCCCTCTTAGATGAGGCATACCTTCTTTAGCGAGGGAGGCCACTTAGCCACTTTAGCCCATTTGCATGCATATTGTCCATTTGAATTTTTGGTATGCTCTTTGATTACTAGTTGGCCTTAGGATATATTTGTATTTTGTAGATTCATAAGTCGTTATGGAGTCGGACCAACCTCCCTGCCTATCTCGTCGGTTATTACAGTTACCACCGGATTTTGGGTTATTTCCTTCTAAAAGGCGTAGAGTTTGTAGAAATGGTACATACACATCCACATTTCAGACTTGTGGTTCCACAAGGATGAGTACTGAGTCTAGTCTTCAGAACACTAGGAGTTATTCAACTCCCATACCCACTATAATTAATGGCATCCCTTCGAATCCTGCAACCACTACAGTTGCAGTGCCAGAGTCTTATACCAGTACTATGGCTCAACCTATAGTTAATGCTTCATCGCCTGCATAGAAACATTTTGGGGGTTTCGGTCACTCACCGGGTTACAACGTTCAGTCCATCCCTATGGTTTCTAGTCCATTTTCTTATGGTATGCCTAACTTCACGTCGCAGTTTTCAACTACCATCCCAACTGTTGGCCCCAATGCTAGCCTTGGACTTGGGGGCACTACACCTCATTACACTCCTTTTCCATTTGGTGGTTCTCATATACCCCAAACAAATCCTAATTTAGGAAGTGTCCCTTTTATTAAACCCAGGTATAATCCTTCTATAGCTGGATGGAACAACCCAACTGGCGGACAAGTTCTGCCTTACATCCCTATCTCCTCGGTGCCGATTCCGACCAATAATTTTGGCATGATGAATCCACTTCAATCCTCCAGATTCCCATCTGGAGGAGGTCATTCTTACACTTTGGGCAACCCCCAACTTGGATCCAATCCAGTTGGGGGTAATTTTCAAAACCCTTAGCTCGGATCTAATCCAGTTGGGGGAAATTTTCATAATCCTTATCAAAAAATTCCTGCTGGAATGATGCCCAACCCATATTATATGAATTCACCCAAAGGAGGTCCTTATAATTTCAGACAGGGTTTTGTTCCTTACTAGAATCCTGGATGGAATGCAGTTCCCAATGCACAATCTTTCATGGGAGGGTGGGGTCAGATGTCGCAACCCCGTCTCCTTTTTCTGGCCACGCTTAATCTGCTAGACTTGTCTAAGTTAATGAACGACCTGGTGATTCATGATCCCACATGGCCCCCTGTCCCCACCACATTTCCGTTAGACATTCCAAATTTTGAAGGTAAGAATGGTGAAGACCTTGGTGATCACGTCACTACTTTTCACCTTTGGTGCTCATCAAATTATCTGAACCATGATTCTATTAGATTACGATTATTCCAACACACTCTCATTGGAGTTGTGTCACAATGGTACATTGATATACCTAAGGGGACATATAGATCATTCCATCAGTTTGTTCTAGCCTTTCACAACCACTTTCAATTTCCCATTTGTTATGATGTCGGTCTTGAACTTTTGTCGAATCTGTGCCAGGGTACCGACACTCACATCTCGAATCATATCCCGGAATGGCGTAGATGGAAGTGGTTGATTAAGACTCCTATACCCATGACCTTTCTTATATAATAGTTCCTAAAGTCTTTTCACCCTCCTATCTCGAAGGATGTTGCTACTTCCAGTGTCTTCAACGAGGAAGAAGCTATCTTTAGAGCCCAACAACTCGATTTGATATACGTTCAGTTTGTGATGTTATATCACCTTCTTCCAGATGCACCACGGCCAAATCACGATCCTATATAGAAACTCGGGCCTCATGCCAATGGCATTGTAGGGTCCGCCAATGTAAAATCCACAAACTCAGCAACGAAGTCTGCTAGAGGGTCAGCTTCATCTGCATCCTCCAAACCCACCCAATCGGTAGATGTACATTCCGTGAAATCATCAAAGAACCCAAATGGTGACCAACAACCAGATGGGAATAAAAGGAAAGGTCAAAACAATTGTAAGGGTGGGAAGAATAACGATAAACCTAAGGACAAAGGCAATAATGAGAAACAAAATGATAATCCTGGAGAGGGAAAGAAAGAGAAACGTAAGGTGAAGTTTTCTTGTAAACTTTGTACCGATGACCACCTTACACATTTATGCCCCAAACTCGCGGAGGCTATGAGGCTTTTAAATCTACCACCCGTTGTGCTGACGAATCCATTCCCACACAACCAACACTTAGCCTCGAGATCTTTGAACGCCGAAAATGCGTCTGGTGGAAGTCAAAACCCACTGTCGCAAGATGGCGACTATGTTTGTATCAATATGGTCGATGCGAAAATAGATATTGCCACCCGCTCTTGAGATTATAACTCTTCAAAAGGTAGTACCAGTCTAGAAAATCCTCCTCCCCTCTGGAGACGAACTTACAGATTGAGAAACCAGAGCCACCACCTCGTATTCCAAAAGGAGTACTTAAGCACTCTACCCACAAACCTAATGCTAGAGACACCCATAACTACTCTATTGTAGAGGATATAGGCCAAACCCCTTGCGCAATGTCGGCTTTGGAGGTAATCCAGATGTTTCCATCATAGAGGAATGCCTTACTCTCCACCTTAGGAGCTCTAGAACCTAGTGGCTAAAAAATTATCAAGTTTGACGTCATGGATGTGAAGCCTTGCTTACCTTACCATGTGGCTTTCCAAATCCATGTGGAGTATTCCAAGTATACTATAAAACGAGCAGTCATTGATGAAGGTGTTTCCACCTACACGATGTCCTTGGTCTGTTGGAAAGCTTTTGGTTCTCCGACCCTTTCCAAGTCGTTGAACATGTTGACTACATTCGATGATCATTCCTTCTTCCCTCATGGTATTCTCCCCGCCTTTCCGATCTAGTTAGGTGGGAAGACGGTAGAGGTGGAGGTAGAGGTAGTTGATGCACCTCTCGATTATAACCTATTACTAGGTCACAATTGGACCTATGCTATGGTCGTTGTCATATCATCCGTCTTCCATGTACTTTTTTTTCCTCATCAAGGCGAGATCATGACTATCAACCAGTTATCCTTTGTGTACTCTAGTCCTAACGCATCTGTTGGACCGTCGATCCCCGTGATCGAAAATTCTCAACCGACAAATGAGAATATCGGTGTCTGAATGTATTCTTCCCTCATGGGTACTTTTGACTTCTCAACACCGATTCACCACATTTACACCATGTCTACTAGGCTCTCTCTTGCATGGAGGTCCATTCCTTTCTGCACTTCCTATTTTAGTGATCCATGGACCCGACCTTCTTCGACTTCATCATGTCAAGGACAGTTTCATGCTGGCATGACTATTCCACTATCGGCAATGAAGATTGTGTATCAATCTATACTTGACTCTTCCATCGATCCTGATCCTGTTACCTCGCAAATGAATGAGGAGGATCCATTTCTTAGGCCTGTATGGGCCACCTCCTTATCTTGTTCACATGATTGCCTTGACGAGACTTTTCCTTCAGAAAAATCCATCCTCAAAGCCATGAATGGTTCCGAGAGACCTTGGGATGACATGCATCAGCGATCCTATTTTCTCCCAAGTCTTGAAAGAATCGAGCAAGATGACTTTCGGTCTACCTTGAGTGAGATAGTCGGTCACACCGTGGTTCTACTCAATACGCATGGAATTTATGCTGAAATAAATATGGTGAGTATTTCTCCTATTGTCTTGATCGATATCTCTCGTACCCCTGGAAAATTTGAGAACATAAATATAGGTGTGAATTGTTCACCAGAATAAATTTTGATCTACACTGATCTCTTCAAAGAATTTCAATATGTATTTGTTTGGTCATACGAAGAGATGCTAGGGATCGACCCTTGGATTGTCAAACATGAGATTAGAACTTAACCATATGCTAAACCCATTCGACAACATCTTAGAGCTGTGAATCCTAGGAAGGCCCCTGCTATTAAGGCAGATGTGGAGAAGTTGCTTAACGACGGCTTCATCTACCCAGTTCCCTTGACCAAATGGGTATCCAATCATGTTCCTGTAATAAAAATAAAGGAACCATCCGTGTGTGTATGGAATTTCAGGACTTGAACAAGGATTTTCCTAAAGATAACTTCCCCATGCCTTTCATTGATCACATTCTCAATGAGTGTGCGGGAAGCAAAATATTTTCCTTTATGGATGGATTTTCAGGCTATAACCAAATCCATATCAAACCTGAGGACCAACACAAGATGACATTTATATGTCCTTGGGGTACTTTTGCATATCGAAAAATGCCTTTCGAACTTAAAAACGTTGGAGCAACCTTCCAATGTGCCATGAATTTTTCTTTTCACGATCTCAAGCACATAGTCGAAGCCTACCTAGATGATCTTGCTGCTCACTCTCCCAAGAGAGTGGATCATGTTATACACCTTTGGATAGTTTTTTAAAGATGTCGTTACTATAGAATCCGGTTAAACCCTCATAAATGCATATTTTTCTTTAAGTCTAGTCGTCTCTTAGGTTTTTTAGTTTCCAAGATCGGGATCATGGTAGATCCTCTTAAGGTTGAGGCAATACTTCAGTTGCCTCCCCTGCACACAATTAGACAACTTCAAGGTTTACAGGCAAAAACTAACTTTCTACGTCATTTCATAGTGAATTATGCCAATATTACTAAGGGTTTCATGCACCTCTTGAAAAAGGAAACCCATTTATCTGGGATGAGCGAGCCCAAGAGTCTTTCGATGCTTTGAAGAAAGCCTTGGTATTGGCCCCTCTGCTGAAATCTCCTGATTACAGTAGAGATTACATGTTGTATATTGCTGTGTCTGCAAAGATGATTGATATGGTTCTAGTTCAGGAGGATGATGAGCTCCATGAGCATGTCATCTACTATCTCAGTCAAAATTTAGTCGGTCCTGAGCTTAATTACTCTCACGTTGAAAATCTATCTTTGGTTGCCATTCGCGTAGTCCAACGCTTACGTCACTGTATGTTACTTTGCAAGACTACGGTGGTTGTCGATGTCAATCCATTTCAATACGTCCTTACTAGATGTATCATCGGGGGGAAATGTAATAAATGGATTTTCATCTTACAAGAATTTGATCTCGACTTCGCTTCGGCCAAGTCCAAGAAATCACTATTTTTTGCAGAGTTAATATCCGATTTTCCATGATTAGAAGATGATGTTATCCATGTTGATTCATTCACAGACGAACACATTTTCCTTGTCTCGTCGTCCGATCCCTGGTATGGAGACATTGTTTTATATCTTCAAACCTTGAAGTTTGCTTAGCATCTCTCGCGAGATGATTGATGACGTGTTAGATACCAAGACAAAAAGTATACCATCATCGGTGACACTTTGTATCGCCGAGGTGTAGATAATATCTTGCATCATTTATTAAATCACGAGGAAGCCAAGTTAGTCCTAAATGATTGCCACAAAGGGGCTTGTGATGGTCACCTATCTGGGCTTGTGACAACCCAAAAAATCCTGCGAGCAGGTTATTTCTGGCCCACTATATTTAAAAATTGTATCGAAGTGGTTAAGAAGTGTCACCCCTTCCAGGTGTTCACTCGAAAAATGCCCTCGCATCCAGCCCCTCTTCACCCAGTCATCACCGTTGGTCCCTTCACCAAGTGGGGGGTAGATTTCGTCGATTGCAACCCAACTTCGGTTGGGGGGCATCAACACATTATCGTGGTCGCCGATTACTTTACTAAGTGGGACGAGGCCATGCCTACCGTAAAATCCGATGGGAAGATTGCAACCTTCTTCGTGTTCAACCAAATTATCGCCCGGTTCGGTATCCCAAGTGAGATTGTCACTGATCATGGCAGTCACTTTCAGAATGAAATGATGGTAGAACTAGCATCTAAGATGGGGTTTAGACACATTCATTCATCCCCTTACTACCCCCAGGCAAATGGGCAAGTAGAGGCCGTCAACAAGTCTCTCAAGACCATTTTGCAAAAAACTGCCAGTCAGAGTAATTCTAATTGGCACATCATGCTATATCCCGCACTTTGTGTAATTTTTAAACCTGTGAAGTAAAGAAATGCATATAGATTCTTAAGCAAAATAGAATTTAATCAATGGCTCATACACAGAGTACACATAGATTTTATACCGGAAACCCTCAACCGGGAAAACCTTTCTTATATTCATTATATCGAATTTCACCATTCACCATTCACCATACAATATATACAATGTTTTTAGGTATTCCATATGTACCAAAACCCTAATCCCTTAATTCGGGATTAATTTACAAAACCGCTAAAAATAGCACAAAACCACCCAAAAAAAAATAAAATCGGGGCGTTGCCTCGGGCTACCGCCCATTGTCGAACGTTGCACGTAACGAAGGGGGGGCATACCTGCCCCCCCCCCCCGGGACCCCCCTAGGAAAGCGCTCGGTGCACATGACACAAAAAGAACTACTAGAGGGATCGTCAGATACAGTTATCATATCTGATGTACCCACACACAGACATGCAAAGAATATAACACATACCCAACATTCTCCCACTTGTTGATTTCTTTGCATCTAGGGGTCCAGGGGATTATATAGTCAACAATCTAGGGCAACAATGCCCATTTTTACTCTACACCAAGAGAACTTTTCCGTGCTCACAAAATTTTTCAATGAATCCACAACATTCTTCAAAGTGTCAACCTTTTCCAACAACACCTTATTTTCCTCAACCATGTCTCTCACAAAGTGATATTGAACATCAATATGCTTTGTCTTCGAATGATAAGCTGGGTTCTTTGCCAGGAAGATTGCACTCTGACTGTCACAATCTAATCTCATTGCTTATTGTACCAACCCAATACCTAAACACAATCTTTGTAACTGTACTGCTTCCTTGCTTGCATGAGTGGCTGCCATGTATTCAGCTTCTGTAGTTGAGAGTGCCACTACAGCCTGTCTTTTTCTCATCCAACTGATTGCTCCTCCAAATACGTTAAACACATACCCACTTGTAGATCTTCTGCGATCTAGATCTCCAGCCCAATCTACATCAACAAAGCCATGTATGTCCAACACTCTGTCCAATCTTGGTCTTCCTTGGTAGCACAATCCATAACTGGTAGTGCCACGAAGATACCTGAAGACCCTCTTTACTTCTGTCCAATGCTCCTTCCCTAGTTTTGACATATACCTGCTCAAAACTCCCACTACATGTGCAATGTCCGGTCTAGTACAGACCATTGTATACATCAAATTGCCAACTGCACTGGCATACGGAACATGGCATACGAAACATGGGACATGTCCTCTTCTTCTTCCTGTGTCTTGGGACACTGATCTGCAGCCTTGACCAATTTACTTCCATGCATATTAAACCTCTGCAATATCGTCTCAACACATTTTCTCTGATTCAACTAGAGTTTCTTGTTTACATGATCTCTTTTAATCTCCATTCCCAGAATGAAGTTAGCAGCACTAAGATCCTTCATGTCAAATTTGGAGGATAGTTGCAATTTCACCTCCTTGATAACATCCATGTTATTTCCTACCAACAACATGCCATCAACATACAACACTACATAAATGTAGCGATTACCAACCTGCTTGAAATATCCATAGTGATCAGCCCCGCTTCTTACAAATCCCAATCCAAGGATGTATGTGTCAAAATTTTGGTACCACATCCTAGGTTATTTCTTTAGACCATATAGTGACTTCTTTAGCTTACATACCAACTCTTTCTTTCCCTTCACTACAAAGCCTTCTGCCTGCTTCATGTAGATTTCTTCTTCCAGATCCCCATGTAGAAATGATGTCTTCGCATCCATCTGTTCCACTTCAAGATCAAAAGCAACAACAATAGATAAAAGAAATCTAATAGAAGTTAACTTAGCAACAGGAGAAAAAATCTCACCAAAGTCAATTCCCTCTACCTAGGAATAACCTTTTTCTACTAACCGAGCTTTGTATTTCTCCACTTTACTTT
>ML779228.1:443786-465125 GCA_009831015.1 Picea engelmannii | reverse complement strand
TCCTGCTCAGTTTCAGTTGGTCTTCAAGAATGAAGATGAAGATGAGAAATTTGCTAGGTCCAAGAAGGTTCAGAGTCCAACATATACAACAACGGTGGAGTTGTTGAGATCAGTCTCCAAGTGGGAGATTGCTGGTTGTGGAGTCTGATTATCTTCCTAATTCAGAGGTATTTTACTTTCAGCCGTGTTTATAGCCTTACACCCCAGAAGTATGTACACTCTTCCACGCGAGGGAATGTAGAGGGGGGGTACCCCCTTTGCGGGGTCTGGGGGGGCTATCCCCCTGGCTGGGGGGTCTGGGGGCAAGCAGGCCCCCAACAGGGGTTCGAGGGTAGCGTCCCCCGAAGGAAAAAATTGCCTTGTAAATGTATATTGTAATTTCATTGTAAATGTGGACCGTTCATTATAAGGTCACAGATCTAAGGGCAGATATTATGTTAGGGTTTTTTTCTCTAGAAGGCAACCCTCTTTTATGAGGGAAATTTATTGTGGTTATGGTTGATGGCGAACATTGTATTCTGAGAGAGGAGACTCTGAGAGAAAGAAGAGGAAGTTACAATGGGTTTTTCTATAGGTTGTATCTCTTCATTTGTTGGATAATAATAAAGGAAGGACCTGGCAATTTCTCTAGTGGACGTAGCCCACACTGGGTGAACCATGTAAATCCGTGTCTCTCTTGTATTGTGTATCTTCTGTGTTTTATTTTCGCATTTGTTTTATTTTATTTCTCCATGGTCCTATTTTTCTAACACTTATCCCATAGTTCCTTGGCTATAGATTCTCCTGAGACATTCAACAAAACCGAATTTTCCAGGCAGAGTCGAATAATACTCCTTTCTCTTTTGTCCAACTTCTCCCAATCTTCCTTCGACATACCAGTAGCTGGTGTACTAGTAGTTTGTGTACTAGTAGCCTGTGTGCTAGTAGACGGTGTACCAGTAGGATGTGTACTAGGATCCACAACGATCCATTGTTATTTGTCTACAAGAAGGTCCTCCATATTGAGATTCCATAGCTCAAATCTTTTACCGTTGAAATTCTCTATCTCAATTCTATATGAGCTCACCATTCCTCTTTCTATACTCGAATCTCCACTGCAAAATCTCCCACTAAACCCAGGTTTATCATAGACCCAAGATAAAATTGATCTATCAAGACCAAGCCAAACCCTCAACAACAAAGGCGTCCCTCTAAAGTAAAAAATTTGGGGCACTGCCCCGGGCTACCGAATGCTATGCGTAACCAGGGGGAGGCATACCTGACCCTCCCCTGGGACCCCCCTAGGAAAGTGCCCGATGCACACGACACAAAGATCACTACTAGAGGGATCGTCAAACGTAGTTGTCATATCTGACGTGCCCACACACACACATGCAAAGAATATAACACATACCCAACACTTTGGGCATACCGAACCTCGGTTAAGACTGCCACCGATTTTTCTCCTTTTTAGTTAGTGCACGGTGTGGAGTCGATCCTTCCTATTGAATGTGAAATCCCTTCTCTCAAGTTGGAAGCTGAGCTCCTACCTGGCACTTCATATTTAGAGCGACGCCTTGTGCACCTAGAGAGTCTCGACGAGCAGCGTCGAGATTCCTTTATGGCTATCGAGGCAAACATGAAACGTGTCAAGGTTCAATATGACAAGTCTGTCTGTCCCCGGTTGTATGCTGAGGGTGACTTGGTTCTCTCATATGACCAAGCCAAAGAACCACTAGGGGCAGGCAAGTTTAAACCCATGTGGCACGATCCTTACATCATCTGACGTGTCCTAGAAAAAGGAGCTTACGAATTAGAATATTATGAAGGGAATAAGTTGGTTGAGCCCAAAAATGAGCTCTACTTGAAAAGGTACTATGCTTGATCCCTAGGCTTGGGTGAAACTCTTTGTATACTAATGTAAATTTAGTGTATATACGTTTCTTTTCTCCTTTTCTTTTGTCTTTAGCTTGCTTATTGAGTTTTCCCTTTGTTGGTAGATGTCAATGGAGCCTTTCGTCTACCTAGGATTCACAGACGAAGTCAGTCGTCATACACAAAACTTGCCTTCTGTCGCTTGGGTGGTTTACTCACCTGAGGGTCTGCTGGTGTCTTCAGGTGGCACATGCCTAGGGCCATCCATGAATAATGTGGCCGAATATAGCGCCATCATAGAACTTTTGTGCAATTCTATCTCACATGGCATCCTCTCTTTAGAAGTTTGCCTGGATTCCCAGTTAGTAGTATGTTAGTTGAACGATCGTTACCGCATGCGTGATCCTACTTTACTCCATCGATTCCTACGGGTACGTATTTTAGAATGATAATTTGATTTTATTACATATTATCACATTCCTAAGAGTTCTAATCATGTATTTGATGCCTATGCTAACTATGTTTTAGATTGGAATTTGTCACATTAATAAAGGAAATAAAACCATTAAATCAATGTACACATTGTAAGATATAAGTAAAGCCGAAGATCCTTTTTTATATATTTCAAAATATGGTGTTTATATTACAAAATTGGGGCTAAAAACCTCAATACACATATACAACTGGTATACATATCCCATGACATATACGCCTATGGAACCAAATGTGTGTCATGATAGAAAACCATGACGTTTGCGAGACGTTGGAAGAGTTGTACCCATGCTCTAGGTACACCAACCACATGTCACTACATGGCTTCAAGTAGAGCCTTTACCTGAACCATAGGAATCCTCTGTGTCAAACGAGACAGGTTGCCCTGCATGTTTTGTAAGACTCTCTCTACTTCTCCTCCCGCCACCTCATCTCCCCGGTTCCTCTGTCTATGTCGTAGGAATCCCTCTAGCCATCACGGACCCACGTCTGCGATTACACAAGTGTCTATTTCATACTCAAACGCCATCCCAAAAATATTTTTGTTCCTTAAATACAAAAATACAAAAAAATGAAATATTAATTTTTTTTTTTTACCTATATCACACTGTAGGCAGCCCCCGGTGGAAGTGGCATATTAGGATCCCCTCGAAAATCGATCCCTGCACAGGGATAGTCATCCAACGCAATGATTTGTCACCACCACCAGAAGAAAAAATCATCGTTGTAGGGTGTGGTCACCCTACCTCCCCCTTGCTGTCTCATGACCTCGATCCACCGTACCATGGCCGGGTTGCGTGGTCCTCTAGGAAGAACCTCCACTCTAGGTACCTAACCTGGAACCTGCTCGAAAAAGAAGATGCAAAGAATAGAGGCAAACCCAAATTTTTTCTTACTCCCTTGTTTGTACTTCGTCAATTGACCCTTCATATTGGTCAGCAGTGAGGTACACCAATCGTAGACAGTGGGTCTAGCACACTCTACTGCGTAAAACATCAGTGGTATTGATGCTTGATGCAATGATTCCGAACCTATGATCTTGGTAAGCATGAGAACTATGATATTCAAACTGAGATTACTTATTTCCCGGAGGGGGACTTGATTTCCCACCTTGGGAGTCCCTGCTCTATAGTGGGCATCGATATACTCTTCGATATTCATCCCATTCCCTGCTCCGCGTGACTTGAGGTTCACAACCTCCCCTCGGCATGATAGACTAGTCAAGAAGTAGATGTCCTCTACTTCAATCCTCAGTGGTTTTCCATCAAGGATAAAGATTTCGCTATCATGGTCCCAATAACCCACCAACATCTCCAATAACCTCACTTGGGCCCTCATTCCTTTGAGAGGCCAAAATTTGTACAAACCACATCTTTTTAGAGTTGCTTGAGCCACCAGATTTCATTCAACAACTGCATCCACCTCCTCATGCTCTTGCTCTCTCCATTCCAAAACCATCCTGCAAAAACAAATCAATTTTTTGAGATTAAACCCCCTTTTTTGGCCATTTGCGTACCTATACGCGACCTTCTTTGCACACAGCTGCATGTAGGGCTTGATACATGCACCCTATGGTTCACACAGAGGCATATACCTCGTCGTACATGCAACCCTAACAAAGGAGACCAACGTACACTGAAAATCCTAATTTACACCCTCAAAAACTAAAAAATTGGAACCTAATTCAAAAATGTAATCCACTGAATTTGAAGAGGATGAGATGAAGAGTTACCTGATCTAGACGGTTCGTGATTTCGTTTCCCGATGCTCCTACAATCACCGTTTTAATCTTGGAGGTATTTTTGGTCCAAATTGCACTATTTGGGTAAAAATAAAAATGATATAGTAATTTTTTATTTTATTACTATTTATAAGCTATTTTACCCACTTTATATAGTTTCATGTTATTTTTTAACCTAATGGACTAATTCAAGTGTGGTTTTGAGTTGGTTTGTTGTAGTTTTGACTCAGTTTTCTTGCAGATTTCAACGTCATGATTAGTCGTTCGTCACCTTGGGCAGGTATTTTCATAATCTAGCATATAGGATAGGTATCCACTCCATCATGTATTTTGGCATTATCCTTCGACTACCGCCTTTTTTACGCCTTAGGTACGAACCCATTTGTGGAGACACAAAACCTTCTGTTTGTTATAAATAATGTCACTAATAAATGGTAGAGACTTACCAAACATGGGTGCCTTAGTTAGATCCCCTTTGTCATTTGGTGCCCATGCCGAGTTTTTTCCTTAGGAACGGGAGTCCATTATAACTTGATACATGAATTTATAATGAACCTCATTCCTCATTCATGCACATGCAGCCTTATTCCCCGCGAACTCCCAAAAAATGATTCTTAGTTAAGCTCTTTTCCGACTCGTCTAAAAATCGAAAAGATTGTCGAGTGATTTGTCCCTTTCATGCTCGTTAAACTGGATTTGAAAGGTCATGAGTCTTAGCTAAGCTCTTTTCTGACTCATTATAAAAAATGGAAAAGATTGCCGAGTGAACTTGTCTTTTTCACACTCGTAAATTGGATTTGAAAAGATGTCTATTTGGTACAAGTTTTTCCCCTTTTTCACACCAAGTAGACTATAAGACATAAAAATGGATTTTTTTGGCGTCAAATTGTGATTGCATCTCATGCCCTCACTTGCAGTATTGAGCCTTTAGCCGGTTCTCACTTTGCGTTATAAATTGTTTCCTAAGCAGTTTTGCATCCTCAACCAAGCAGAGCCTTGTTTATATCCTTCACAATTTGACACCCTATACCTTGGAGGAAACATCACCCCGAGTGTCCATCTCTCGCATGCATTTCCTTGCATTAAGCATAGGTACGTTCCACTACTGGAACTAGTTTTTCTTACTTGCGACACTCATTTCCTCCTCTGTATCATAACATTCATTTGTTATGAAAAAACAAAAACATATGGGTGGGAAGGGAGTACTATATTATAATTGGCAGCAATCGTGTCGCCTTTGAACATAGCACAAAATTATTGAGTCCTTATGTCATGATAATTTTGGGTTTTAGCATGGCCTTAGGAAGTTGATCTCATTACAGAGTTTTCTCTACCGACTGGTTACTCTTCCAGTCCCTATAGAGAATGTTATTGATGCCTCCTGCATCTAATAGTCACATCATTTACTCTATGCTGTCGGATTCCACCATATGTCTCATGCTCTTGTTCAAAGGAAGTATCATAACCTGCGTCGACCACTCCTTAGAAATATTGACTTTGCATGTCGACCATACCCTCAGTTTGTCTCAGATTCACGTGATACTATGGTATCATCATGCACCCTGGCCCTACTTGCATCATCGATAGGTCACCTTGAACCCAATAATCGACATTTCATCATTGGTCATTGAATGGGTGGTTTCCCTTGTGTTCGACAGTAGGCATCTATTAACACTTTGGGATTCGTGTAGTGTCTTGGATGCCATTAGACTTATTGATGGTTTCCTCTCCTTTGTCAGCACTTTTCATCATTGGATGCTATTTAGAGGGTCTTTTTCGTGTACTGCTTGCATTTGATACACGTGGAAGACGCACAGGGTTGTTGGTTCGTGAACATGTTCTTCGTCCGATATCCACCAAATCATGAAGCTCCTGCTTTGTTCCTCGTGCTGACTAATGAGAGATGCCTTAATGCTCTCCTTTCAGCAGGTCTCTTTCCATTAACTTCAACTCATCTATTCTGGATATGGGACCTAGAGTTTTATGAGTACCTTGAGGATTGCAGTCATTAGTGGCAGGCTCCCTCGCCATTGATAGATGGGAATACATCAATGTCTCTTGATCAATGGATTTCTCAAGTGTTCGACACTGACTCCTTTATTCACACTTGTAGGAATGTACTCGGTGCCTTGATACCTACTTTCATTATTGGTAGGTTGTCTCTCGTTTTTTAATGGTATACCTCAATGACCAGTAATTAAATGATGTCTCATTATGTTCAACCTCAAATCCTTTATTCACATGATGTAGACATGAACCCTTGGCGGATAGTGTAGAAGACTTGAAGACATCACTATGAGGTCGCAACTTTCCTAAGCTATTACTTCCCTTTCATTGGACCAACACCTGTTCGACTTTAGTGATCATGGGAGATCAGATTGTACTTCATGGTATATAGATATCTTCAGATTGATTTTTGAGACTGGTTTTCACTAGGCCTTGTTCGTGACTATGACAAATTTTGGCATATAACCGCAATTGTATCTACCTATTCATGGCCACAGACACTTATTTGGTATATTTTCCGCATGGATCTGCATTGTATTCTTGGTAGCCATGTATGCAAAGTTAGTACAGAATGTAATAAGCAATCGAGTTCATCCAACTAGTTCTCTACCACTCCACTCTTGGGTTATTTATAATGTATTTCGACCATTGTAGATACTCCTTTTATCTCACACATTAGGGGTCATCTGTTATAGAAAGATTTTCTTCACCATTGCTATCTTGCATGGAGGGTCTTTTTCCATTTCCCTATGTAGACTTATCATCCCTTTTTGATGAATCCAGAGCTAAAAATATACATTTTTCCACATATATGCGCCCTATCAGCTATACATCAAGCGTATACACAGGCTGATCCACTACAGCCCGCGTACAACAGGATTTGTGCCATAAAATACAAAAATGGAGTCGGGTTTCCATATCACGACAAGAGATCTTTGGTCCCTGGCCTTACATATACTGGAAATTTTCTGACTCGGCCCTTTGGTTGCATTTTGAAGGCTATAAGAGCACAATTTCAAGCTATGGAAAAGGAGAAAGCATTCAACTTTGAGAGAAAAGTTACTCTGGAGAAATTACTTCATATTGAGTCTGCATCCCTTTGTCCCTCAAGTCTGAACATAGTGTTCAACTCCCAAGCTCTTTTCCTATTATTGAGAAAACCTCATTGTCTCTCTCCTTTGAGCTTGCCTTTGGTGGAGGATTGAAGTGGTGGAGGCCCAGTTGGAAGGAACTTAGTTTCTTGGTTTTGAACCATGTTGACACGAAAGTCTGTAATGTTGACACTTCTATTGATCAATTATTAATAGAAATACTCATTTCTCGTCCTATTGGTATCATGCAAATATATGATTATTATCCATGGGCATGTTTGTAATGTTTATTAATGGATTGTGCTATCTAATGTGCTAACCCCTTTACATCATCACTATATACTTTCTTTTCTTGTTTGTTAAGAACTTATTGCAGGTATAAAGATTTGGGTTGGAGTGCTCAACAATGGAACATTATCAAACATTGGATCGAGGTAGGATTCTTTCTTATCTTGCACATTAGTTTATATAGCATACAATGGAATTGAGTTGATTTCTGTAGTCATACCTGTCTGTTGTGGTTTACCCTTGGCCATAGAGAGTTTTCCCCTCGTAACAGAGAGAGAGAGAGAAAGTTTTCCTAACCTTTTTCCTAATCTCTCCAAGTATAAATGAAACCCATCCCCTCCTCATTTCTCCACAATTATTTTTCTATTGTTACTCTACCCAAATTTATCCTCTCTCTCCCATTGCTCTTCTCTCTCTCTCTCATTTTTTCTCTATTTTTTGGAGAGAAGCTTGTTGCAAGTATTTGCAACAACCTTCTACTATCAATAAAGGAAATCTTTGGAGGAAATTGGTGTTAAGAGTATTATCGATGCCATCTTTTACATGAGGTGATCTTGTTCATTTGCTTTCTTTCTTCTTATGCATGCTTTGAGATATATGGTAGGAATATTTAGCAAAGTATTTTGTTAGTGTAGGTTTATGATAGTATTTTCATAGATCTAGTGAGTTTCTAGTTATTATTTCAAAGTATTTTGAGATAATCTCTAGATCTACTCACTTCCTATTGTTTCTTGTAGCTTAGCTTGGGAGTTTGGCAAGATTATCTAGGGTTTTAAGAGAAGATTTCAGATCTGTAAATATTCCCTTTTGACCCATTTTCACCCTCTAAAATTTTTGCATTTTATTTCTGTACATTTACATCCTATTTTTGGGTATTCTAACACATATAATAGGCCATATACATTATTATATCTTGCTGTAATTTTTTGCAGAAAATTTTTCTGTAAAAAACAATTTTTTTTTTAACATATTTGTCACTTTTGTATCATTTCCAAGAAGCTTCTGCTTGCTGGTTTTTGCAGGTTAGTGACCAAGGAGGTTTCCAAGAGCCCATTTGGGGCCACATAAATCTAAATTATGACCTCCCAAAGTTGGGTAACCAAATACCCTACCTTCTCTTCTACTCTAATCATTGTAAGCAAGCCCAAGAGAGTCTCAAAGGGCTTGCACTTCTCTCTTGTAATAATTTTCTACAACTTTCTTTCATTGTTTGCCTACATATTGGTGAGTGCTTGGCTAAGACAACCCCCAAAATTGTAAGGCTAGGAAGTAGTGTTTATTTTCAACAAGTTTTTTTTTTTTACTTGTTTTCGCCACTTGTCATTAGGACAAGGTTGAGTGGCTAGGATTTACTTTCAAGTTTTTATTTTCAGGTTCTTTGCACCCACTTGTATACAAAACTGGAAGGCATTGTCCTCCACCTTGTGCACTTGTTGAGGTTGTTTAGCTTAGTTTCATTTCAAACATTTCATTTTATCTGGTTTGTCTGCACCTTGGAGTGTGCTTGGCTATGCCAACCCCCAAAATCGTAAGGCTTTATTAGTTCATGGTTTTTGTTTCTTTCACATGATTAATGGTCTAAAATAAATCTAAAATCTATGAAGTAATAATCTGGTGCTAGTTTAGGCCCATGGAGGCATAATCATTTAATTCTTTCATCTATTTTACTTTCATTGCAAGCTATCTTTACTTTGATTACTTTGCTATTTTAAGTTATTTACATTAAAGTACTTTCCTTTTTTGCAATTTACTTTTCCAAGCATTTTAATTCATTGCAAGTCTCTTTCAAGTACTTTATGCTCTTTCAAGTTTATCTCTTCAAGTACTTTACTTTCATCTCTTGAAATCTTATGAGCATTGTATAATCTTGTGGTTTATTTCAAGCATTTAAGTTTCTTGCAATCTACTTTTCAAGTACTTTACTTTTCAAGTGCATTTTTCAAGTACTTTGTTTACCTTGCAAGAACACTCTACACAAAAACTACAATTGCAATCACCTTAACTCAATCTAATCTAACTTAAACTAACTCAATTTACCTTAGTCTCATAGGGACTAAAATCAACCTAGTTTAATAGGTCACCATTTACTATCCCAACTTTTCCAACAAAAAGTAGATTTAAGGAAGAAGTGGGGGGTGCTAGATCGGGGACAATCTCACGACGCTTGGCGTCCTCCGTGTGGAGTACTTCTATCCCTAGATTGACCTATGGAGCTATGGTGTGGCCTTGTTTGCCTCACTTATTGAGCACCATGCAATTATTTTGGTACAAGCGGGGGGAGTTCTTGAGTTGTCACTTAGTCTAGGATTCACTTCTAACTTAACAACTTAATTAATCCTAAAATCAATCCACTTAACCTTGGGAAATCTACTTTGGTATCATTTGTGGTTTACGCTTAAGTTGCACATTGCAAGCACTTAATTTTTACATCTCTAATGCAAGTTTATTTTAAGCGTCTTGTGGGTTGGACTAAGTGATGTTAAGTTGCGCTTTAGCCCTTGGAGGCATCTTTTCATGCTTTAATATTGAGTTTAAATTGTATCTTTATGTGATTGGTCTCCTTCCTTGAAGTTGCGCATCCCTTGGAGTGTTCTTCATTGCTTGGAGTTTGTGGTTTTGTATTGCCAGTGAAACTTTCCCTTGAGTTGTGCATCCCTTGGAGGCACTCTTGTTTGGGATAGTTGGCTTGATGTACTATGGTTGTTTCTTCCTTTGAACAATATCTTTTTCACCTGCACATTTAAGTTTCATTGCAAGTTAGTTGCTTGGTTAATTTCTTAGATTTGTATAATTTGTATCTATTGTATATTTTTGTATCCTTTAGTTAGTCTTTGTATTAACTTTGTAGATAGTGATTTCTTTCATTTTTTTGTATCTAATGTAATTATAGAATCTTGTATCTAGTATTATTTTGTAATTATTGTTGTAATCTTTGTAAAAATGAAACTCCCTTAAACTTAGTTGACTTGTTGCCCAATCTTAGGCACTAGTCTTAGTTGCCTTAGGGAAAGGACCTGTTTTGCATCTCTAATATTTTACTTTGCATTGTTTCTTTTGCATATAGGCTAGATCCCCCAAACCTTTAAAAAACTAAAATCAACTCCTAGAAATTAACTTTTAACTTCACATAGTAACTAGTGTCTACTGCCCTTGGCTTCCATAGGAGTAAGCCTAGATGGAAGAGGTTCAAGTTGAGGTGACATTGGGATTTGAACCTAGGAATTGTGCCTCCAAGGACACACTAAGTGGGTTGGAATTAGCCCACGTTTTCAAGTGTGTATAAGGACGACAACAGGGAGAAAAAGAAAATTTGTGTACAAGCGAGGCGAGCATGCCCCATGCTCGTGTCATGTAACCAAAATGTGAGACTATAATTGAAGATGTATGTTGATGTAGATAATTGCAGTGCCCTCGAGGGCAGTTGATAATCATAGATGACAGTTCTGAATGGTGAACGTACTCTGAAGTGAGGCAAGGACGACTATAAGAATTTTTGATGACTCGTAGGCATTGATGGCCTAACGAATTCAGAGGTCTTTGGATTGTATGAAACAACTTCAATAGTCGCATAGTAAGACCCACTGTAACATGATTTTTTTTTAATTCGAATGTTATGGGGGTCAATGGAATCAAAGAGCAATAATGATTCTCTCTGTGCCATCTAAGACTCCTAATTGTGAAGGTAAAGAGAGTCAAGATATTGTCTCCCTTCTCGGAATTATGTTGATGTTGACATAAAGGGAGATGTGACTCCAAGAAGAAAAGGGCTTCATGAAATCCACTGAGATGATATCATGTATTGAAAGGTAACATGAATGAAGTCAATATGTAGTGAGACTCAAGACTGCCCTTGGTTGGGTAATTTTTAAAGGATGAGTGGCAACAACCGTAAACCTAGATCTAGTGTTAGGGGGACGACTATATATTGGGTTAAACTGTTCTAGAGGTTAACAAAGTGACCAAAATAAGAGATCATGGGTACATGGACTTGGGATACTCGGGGTTTGTGAACAATGTCAGTATGAAAAGAGAGTGGATTCCCCAACCAAAGGAGACATGGGTTTCTTTACCGAGAAAAGAGAAGGCCATCAACGGTGATGAAAAAAAGTTAAGTAAATGATGGAAACAAAGGATTTTTACAATTACCAAAGAAATAAAGAATAATTTGGGTTGAGTGTACAGATATAGAAATGGGTGCCCCAGTGAAGGATGTCTTGGCCTGCAAGGGATAAAGTTGTGAAAGGGAACTAGTGGAGGGTGGGGGCCCCATTGGTGGTTTTTTGTATTAGGTAAATGGATGGAGGACAATCTGTAGATGGGAAAACTGATGGTGGATGAGAGGGAGGGATAATGATACTGTGGAGGTGAAGTCAATAGAATCAAGATGATATGACATGGGAGTCGATTGGGAAAGCTAGCAATATGATGAGAATAAGTATGGGGTTCATTCTCGAAAGTTCATAAGACTATCAAGACTCCCATCCCTAGGGGGTGAAATCAACATGAGCGTCAAGTTGCCAAGGGGAACTATGAATGGGAAAAATCATGTTGGGGAGAGTGCTATCAGGTGGCAGTACCAAAATGCAACAGAGGTGAAGGTACTGCAGAAACGGATGTAAGGACCCTAAGGATAAATGTCAGAGGGTGTGACTGGGGGATGCAATTGATTTACAGAGGGAATAATTACATACTAGTGTCGAACATATACCTAAAGCGGTTGCATTGCTTTGATGAATGAGTACCTGCACACATGAAAAGAAAATAACCGACATGAACAATATCTAATGATAAAGAACATTTGACAACTATTTGATAAAATTTGAACATGAGCATGCGTACCTGAATGTGATGTGAGACAAATGCTCCTCCATGGTCAAGTTCAGATGATGACCAGGGAAATGTGAATGTGTAGATGGCAAGACCAGGATCCCATGGTTGAGAAAGGATTGGAAAACAGAGGCTCTAGGCTCTTGTAACTGAGTGTGGAAGTTTGGAAAAAGGGGCTATATATGGCTAGTGGGCCCACAATGCCAACTCATTTGTACCCACCACTGTAGCTAAATTGACGAGCGTATTTTGAGGAGATTTGGAGATTACGAGAGCATGAGTCAATTGATCCATGAATTGGGAGAGACAGGTTAGTGGTCCCATCCTCCCACATAATGTAAAATTGGTAGAATGTAGTTAGGGGGTGTACGAAGGGCTGTACAGGGGTAGTTTTGGGTAGGGGCCCACCAGTGCATGGGAAAAGGAGGAATACCTGCATGCATATGCGCGGGTATAATTCCTTTTTCCCATGCATAGTGTATGGTTGTGATTGACACATCCACACATGTGGGCGTGGGGGAAGGAAATACAGGCATGCATGAGATGCACGCCTGTTTGATTGACAGTTGCGCACTGTCTGCATATGTTTCTCAGATAGCTGAGAATCAATGCGCAACTGTCCAGAGAACAGGTGTGCCCATGTGCGCACCTGTCTGGGTGACAGATGCACACATGATGCATGGATATTTCGCAGAGAGCTACACTTGAGTGCATAGTTGTGCATCGAACAGGCGCGCACATGTGCGCACCTGTATGGGTGAAAGTCGTGGACTGGAGGAAAGGCTAAGGGGTTTGAAATTTTTGAATGTTTTGATGTTTTTTATGGATGATGAGGCTGACCAAGTGGTTCTGTGTGGATGCAGTTGATTAGCATATTCCAGAGAGCATGATGCGAGTTCATTGGAGAGAGAGAGTCTGGGACCGTCTACGGGAGGCGGTGAGACATAAACCAGGCGTTCGGAGACACTTGTTAGCTTGTAGGTTTCTCAAGTTCTTCGACTGCCCGCTAATACAGTCGCATGATTTTCTACTTCAGTATCTTATCTATATGTGGATCACTGATTTGCAGTGCTTCATTGTGAGAGGACAACAACTTACATTCTCGACTGTCGAGGATGTCTACTTTTTGACGGGGCTCCCATTCTTTGGGATGGACCTTCCTAATAACCCCCAACTATCGGGGGATGACTGAGTGGTGTTGGATTATTGAGAGGGGGGGTGAATCAGTAATAACGTAATTATAATCATTTTTCTTCAAATGTTATATCAATGTAGAATTATTATCCAATAATGAGAAGTAAGAAATAAACAATCACACACATACACAGTACACCAATGTTTTACATGGAAACCCAAATTGGGAGAAAACCACATAATGCTTTTTCTTATATGTCTTGAAGAATTACATTCATTGGAAGTGTTATCACCTGCTCATTTGTATTAATTTTTCCCAATGCGTCTCGTCCTTATGCTATTTTTCCACTCAGAATTTCAAACTTTTTCACCAGCTCCGTCAAGCTCCCATCACCTAAATCCTTCACTCAACTGATCATCCAAAATAGTCATGTACTCCATGAGTAAAAAATTGGCAAATATCCCAAGCCTATACCTAGCCTTAATTCCTATCTAAATCCCTTAGTTCCATAACTTCATTCATTTTTACCGTTATTTTCATATTCTTGTTGAAAATAAAATAAAATATGCCTTTTATTAAGCACCCTTAACCCATCCACAAAATCATGTGTTAAGACTCATATGCCCAAAGTCCTTCAAAAATAGAAAAAAGGGGTTTTATTATTATTAATATAAATATTTGTATATTTATATTAATATTTAATCCAATATTTAATTTATGAAATCACGTCAAATCATTGGCACGAATCTCAATTTATAATATGGAAAATTCAAAGGTTGGATGGAGGGCCCACATACATATCGGGGATTAAAGTAACGAGGAGGTTAATTATGTGAAGGCAGATCGGGGAAAACTACCGTGGTTTATTTGGTGGACACGTGTTTTTACGTGGAGCACATCGGAGGTAAAAGCAGTTTGGATTAAACCACTTTTAGCCCAAGCCCGATATAATAAATGGAAACATTTATCATATGTTTTATGTGTGGCATTTTTCCAGGAGTGCATTTCAATAATGATTATGGGATTTCCAATAAATGAGATTCCTCCTCACGGTGAAAAGGTTTTACAGAGGTAAGATTTAAATTTTACAAATCAAGGAGACTAATGTTTATTTCCATGAAAAATAGTTAAATGGAAGATGCACATGAATGGAAACTTGGATAATTTTTATCCAAAGGTTTTACAGAAGTAAAAGAAGAAGATAAAAGGTATTTTGCCAAAGACGGTAAATTGGAAAAACATTACACAGTAAATGTTTTTCCACAGTGAAACGGTAAATTGGAAAAACATTACAAAGTAAATGTTTTTCATAGGGAAATGGTAAAATTAAATGTTTTTACAATGAAATGGTGAATTGGGCAAACAATACATGGTCTTAAAAACCACGGGCATGAATTAAATTATGGAAATTTAATTCTATAGGCTAGGAAAATATTTTGGAATTATTTTAATTTCAAATATATTATTCCCAAATGTTTGATGAGAGTATGGATAAATGCAATTATATTTGAAAAATTATGAGTGACATTTCAAAGAGAACATGGTAGAGGAAGGAGCTAGAGTGTCAGAGGAATCTGCAGAGATCATGAAATGTTTTTTTGAAAAATGTCATTTGTAATCATTGTAGAAGCTGAAACGTTTCATTTAAGTTATTGTAACCGGTTGCACACTGAAAGAACTCAAATTGTATAAGTGTTAGAGGTTTTGAGTGTATTAAGGGGGGAAGAAGTGCAAGAGCATAGTTCTGGTGGTTCTGAACTTCATTGTAATTTTCTGGGGCTGAATTGAATACATATGAAGCATTTTGAACTGTTTATGAAAAGATTCTAATGGCTATGATATGAGTATTGTCTTCCCTCATTGTATGTATTTCCTGTGTTTATTTAATTCCATTTACATTGTCTTTTGTTTAAATTGGAGATTTAAAGGCCCATAATTCGTCTGGTGACACTCTCGGCTTAAACAATTTAAACTATGTATGTTTCTTCTTAGCTAATTCAGAATTCATTTCCGTAATTCTCCGATGCAGTTATTTGTTTCCTCTTTCCTCTTACCACTCTGGTTTATTTTAAGTTACAACTCAGATTCATTGCCTCATTTATCCTTTATCCTCTAGAGAGTTCTATCGGCTGATCATTGTTTTCATTCATTCAATTTCAGAATTTTGACTCCATAGCCCTGTATGTCCCTCCTCTTCTTGGCCAACAAACTTTATAAAACCCCCCCAAAACAAACCAAATCTAGCCACTGATTTCCATAGATATATCAAGTAACACGAGAGATCCCTCTCTGAGTTGAGCACGCTAGTGCCTCAACTCTAAAGTTGGTTGAAACAATTACCTCTGTCGTTTTTCTATTCAGCCGGACATAATTTACAGAGTGCTAACATTTTGGCGCCGTTTCCAGGGACGAAATTGAAATTTTTTCCTTGGGAAGAACAACATGGTTGATTTCTAAGGTCTGAGAGCAGAAGACACTTAGGTAGATATTGGCTGCATTCTTGCTCTGGCGACTCCACACATCAAAAAATCAGTTTGAAGGTGATTCCATTGGTAGAAGAATCCATAAATTTGAACTTTCACTGGTGACTCCACTCTCAATGCAGAATCCAACTTCCAAAACATCATTGGGGACTCCACTGTCTGAAGATGAGTTCAATATCTGCAAGGTATGCTCCAATGAATCGATCTCATATTCCTAGCTTTCCAAATCGTATTCCTCACATAAATTGGCAAAAATATTTGCCTAAATTCGAAGATGGGAAAGGATATGATGCTGCCTTGCACTTGATTAGATTTCACATCCACATATGTAAGTTGGGGGTTGAATTTCATGAGGATTGTTTGATGAAAATGTTTATGGCTACTTTATAGGGGAGAGAAATATTATGGTATGAAGGTTTAAAACCAAGCATCTTATACTCTCTTAAAGATTTCCATATAACATTCTTTAAGCATTATGGAGAATCTAATTCTTCATCCTTGGTGTTTGAAGATTGTTGTGAATTTTGTGAACATTTCATTAAGTACCTTGAAAATGTTTTTGGAAATGAAGAGTGTATGAATGATGAAATCATAGAAGCCCTTTATGAATATTCATCCCAACAACAAATAGTAGCCCCTCCTTTGGTTGAAGGTGAAGCTGATCAAGAAATTGTTGCTAAAAGTCATTTTCCTTCCCCTGAACTTGATGAAGATATTCAACAATATTTTCAGCGAGACAAAGTGTTTCAAGGTTGTCTTTCTCCCCCTATGAATGATATGGTTGTTCAAATTCTAAGTGGCCTAGACATGGATGAGGATTCTGAAAATGCATCTATGGAAACTTCCAACAATGAACAAACAAATGACATAGAGCTTCAGGAAAGCAACAAAACAACATATGCCATTTTCCAATCAAAAATACAGAAAGTTAATGAAGAGGCAATGGTTTTATTTGATTCATTTCAAAATCATGGTTTTGAAAATGCATCCATGGGAACTCTAAACTGTGAAATAGTGCATGTTGTTAGCTTTTCACATTTGCAAGAATATTATCAGCAAGAACTTATTTCTATTAATTTATTTGAAAGTCAAAATTACAGTCCTCAAGCAAATTTCCAGAAGTTTAATGAAACCAAATCAGAATTGTTTGATGAACAAGAAGATGCACATAATATGGTTGTCATATTTGAAGATGTTCAAGAATGTATGAATGTTTTTATTGAGATGCATGGAGAAGTAGACAAACCTATTGCTGCAATTTCATTAGAAAATATTCTCAGAACTGAAGAAATAGAGCAAGAAAAACAAACACTTATGAAAGAGGCTCGTCTTTATGTTTTTGCTCATCAAGAAGAAATGTTTTTTCATGGTTTTCAAGATCCTGTAGCCATCTTATTACAGTCTTCAGTGAAGGAGGAGTTTGTTTCATTCATAAGTTCAAGTTTTGGATTCAACTTTTGTTTTCAGCTGCCATTATTTACATTTGTCTACCTTCTTAAGAAATATGTGAGTGGAGAAAAATCAGGAAGCCAATTGCTTGATTGGTTGCATTGGCACTTCAATATCACTTGATTGAGTATTCATTTCAATAGTTTTAGAGTAGATAGGAGTGTGCAAATAAACTTGTTGGTCAATCATTTTTCAGTTTGGATTTCCAGTAGTGTGTACAATCATATTTTAGCAGTGTATTCAATATTCAGTATCCAGTTGAGAGCAGTGTGCAGAGTTTGGTTTTCAGCAGACACTGGTGACAGGTCAGAGCAGGGTACATAGACATGTTTTGGGAGCAACCCAATGGATCAGGAACGTGATCTATTGTTCTTTGCTACCTCACAAGGAAGATAACATCCCCAATAACAGCCTATGTTATCACCTGCTAATTTTTCTTAATTTTTCCCAAAGCGTCTTGTCCTTATGCTATTTTTCCACTCAGAATTTCAAACTTTTTCACCAGCTTTGTCAAGCTCCCATCACCTAAATCCTTCACTCAACTAATCATCCAAAATAGTCATGTACTCCATGAGTAAAAAATTGGCAAATATCCCAAGCCTATACCTAGCCTTAATTCCTATCTAAATCCCTTAGTTCCATAACTTCATTCATTTTTACCGTTATTTTCATATTCCTATTGAAAATAAAAAAATATATATCTTTTATTAAGCACCCTTATCCCATCCAAAAAATCATGTGTTAAGCCTCATATGCCCAAAGTCCTTCGAAAATAGAAAAAGGGGGGTTTTTTATTATTAATATAAATATTTTTATATTTGTATTAATATTTAATCCAATATTTAATTTATGAAATCACGTCAAATCATGGACACAAATCTCAATTTATAATATGGAAAAGTCAAAGGTTGGATGGAGGGCGCACATACATATCGGGGATTAAAGTAACAAGGAGGTTAATTATGTGAAGGCGGATCGGGGAAAACTATTGTGGTTTATTTGGTGGACACATGTTTTTATGAGGAGCACATCGGAGGTAAAAGCAGTTTGGATTAAACCAATTTTAGCCCAAGTCCGATATAATAAATACAAACATTTATCATATGTTTTATGTGCGGCATTTTTCCAGGAGTTCATTTCAATAATGATTATGGGATTTCCAATAAATGAGATTCCTCCTCACGGTGAAAAGGTTTTACAGAGGTAAGATTTAAATTTCACAAATCAAGGAGACTAATGTTTATTTCCATGGAAAATAATTAAATGGAAGATGCACATGAACAAAAACTTGGATAAAAAAGACGGTAAATTGAAAAAACATTACACTGTAAATGTTTTTCCACAGTGAAATGGTAAATTGGAAAAATATTACACAGTAAATGTTTTTCATGGGGAAATGGTAAAAGTAAATGTTTTTACAATGAAATGGTGAATTGGGCAAACAAGAAATGGTCTTAAAAACCATGGGCATGAATTAAATTATGGAAATTTAATTCTACAGGATAGAAAAATATTTGGGAATTATTTTAATTTTAAATATATTATTCCCAAATTTTTAATGAGAGTATGAATAAATGAAATTATATTTGAAATATTACGAGTGACATTTCAAAGAGAACGTGGTAGAGGAAGGAGCTGGAGCGTCAGAGGAATCTGCAGAGATCATGAAACGTTTTTCTGAAAACTGTCATTTGTAATCATTGTAGAAACTGAAACATTTCATTTCAGTTATTGTAACTGGTTGCCCACTGAAGGAACTCGAATTGTATAAGTGTTAGAGGTTCTGAGTGTATTAAGGGGGGAAGAAGTGCAAGAGCACAGTTCTGGTGGTTTTGACCTTCATTGTAATTTTTTGGGGCTGAATTGAATACATATGAAGCATTTTGAACTGTTTATGAAAAGATTCTAATGGCTATGATATGAGTTTTGTCTTCCCCCATTGTATGTATTTCCTGTGTTTATTTAATTCCATTTTCATTGTCTTATGTTTAAATTGGAGAGTTAAAAGACCAGAATTTATCTTGTGATGCTCTCGGCTTAAGCAATTTAAACTGTGTATGTTTCTTCTTAGCTAATTCAAAATTCATTTATGTAATTCTCCGATGCAATACTTTGTTTCCTCTTTCCTCTTTCCTCTTACCGCTCTAATTTATTTTAAGTTACAACTCAGATTCATTGCCTCATTTATCCTTTATCCTCTGGAGAGTTCTATCGACTGTTCATTATTTTCATTCAATTTCATAATTTTGACTCCATATCCCTGTGTGTCCCTCCTCTTCTTGGCCAACAAACTTTATAAAACCCCCCCAAAACAAACCAACTCTAGCCACCGATTTCCATATATATATATCAAGCGACATGAGAGAGCCCTCTCTGAAATGAGCAAGCTAGTGCCTCAGCTCTAAAGTTGGTTGAAACCATTACCTCTATCGTTTGTCTATTCAGCCAGAAAAAATTTACAGAGTGCTAACAAGAAGCACCAACTTCCTTTGTTTTCCAGCTACAACTGGAAGGAGGCTCCAACCCCCTAGTTTCTTAGGCTACAACCTGAGGGAAGCTCCAAATCCCCAATTCTCTGGCTACAACCAGAAGGAGGCTACAACCCCCTATGTTCTCTGGCTACAACCAGAAGGTGGCTACAACCACCCGTCCTTGCCCCGTCCTTCCACCCTAAAGTAGAAGTAGAATGATGGAACAACTGTCACACTATCACTATGAGATATACCGCTGTAAACCTGTACCAATAAATCTGAACCATGCATCAATTTGTACCTCAACCTGTACCATAAACAAGTGCATCAACCATGCACAAACCTGTACCAAACAATCTGTAATCAACCTGTACCATAAATAAGTGCATCCAAACATGTACCGAGTATGTACCAATCATGTGTCAACTACTCATCAACTATGACTCATCAATATGTACCAACATCATCAACTATACACCTCATGTATGTGCCAACTCATCAACTACTTGTCTCAACCATGTACTCAACATGTACCTCAACCAAAATCCCTCATCAATTTCATCATACAAATCGTTTTTGTAGATTTATAATAGAACTGGTGTATATGATCACATTCCTGCAAACCTTCCTTAACTTTAACAACAAGAGACTAGCATTTTCATTAAACTTTTCTTTAGTCTCACATGCCTAGTTTTGGATTAGTTGACAACCCTAACTTGAAGTAATCATAACTTTGAACCTGTAATGTATAAAGATCTGAAAATGATACACAACATTATTCAGTGTGTTTTATGTAATTCCTCTAGGTGTCACTACTTGGAACCTCTAAGAAAAGGAGTTATACCAAAAATGGCATACCTTGCTGAATTCTAACTTATTTTAGAGAGCGACCTTGTAGAGTGTGCCTCGCATCAAATATTTGTTGAATTGACCTGAAACTGTTACAAAACATACTACAAACTTTACCCTAACCAACACATTTGGTCTCACTAAAGTTGTATCTATTATGAATAAGTTATGACGTTTTTACCCAAAACACCTATTTTTGACTAGTTTCAGGAGTAGCCACAAACCCTATTTTCCATGGAGTGTAACTCCAAAAATACAATGACCCACAAGATGATTTTTTTACCACATATACTTGGGTATGTTTTCTCAATTGAATAGAAATTTAATGGTCGGAATCATTATAGAAAAAAATTCATAGCAAAAATGGTGAGATGACCTGTAAATAACATACCTTAGAAAGCACCATCAAAAGAATTTATCCTTCCTTGCATTTCAGTCTTCTTATCTTCACCTTCCCTCAGAAATTCAGCTTAGATATCATTGGTTACCTCAGACACCTATAGATATTAAATATGCTCAAGTTTAATTAAAATTAGAGAGCCTTGCCTCTTATTTATACTCTCCAAGTAGCTTCCTTAAAAACATCTTCTAGGTCACTTGGCCCACTTTCCTTATTTTAGGGTTAACCCACTTCTAATTTCTCCATTAAATT
>ML779228.1:376213-427942 GCA_009831015.1 Picea engelmannii | reverse complement strand
TATATATATATATGGATATACATTTGTTGGATAGTTTATATCTCCATGTGTTGATGTTTTTTATGCTTATGATGTCTTTTCTACATGTTGTGACAAATGCATGATGTTTATGTATATGCAATGATGTTTTCATGTGATAAATTCCAATCTAATACTAGGTTAGCCATATTATTTTCTATTTGATTAAATTTTCTTGGAATATGTGTAAATGTGATTGTATCAAAGTTGTGATATAATAGTCTAACTTGCAGGTATTTGCGAAAGAGGCAAGGCTTGCAAATGTGATATACATTGTTGAGTTGTAGGATGACAAGATGGGAATATAATAGAATGCTAAGGTGACAAATGTGGCGGTGACTGGCCTCGACGAGGAGACCAATGAATATTGTGTATTCATCTTGGTTGTTGGTGGCTGAGCCCAAACATATGCCAGTGGAGTGGAGTAGCACATGTGAGGGGGTATAGATGACCCAAGAGGACGAAGTGAGATATTGGGTCCAGCGGCTGGCACCATCAGCATAACTGATGTGGTAGGTTGATGGATGATGAATATTTCAATAACACAGATGCTAGATCAGGAGGAATGGTGGCAAAAAATAAGACTAAAAAACTCTACAAATGTGTACAATGAAAAACCTAAGCTAGAATGGCTATGCTCATGCGTAAAACTTTTTTAGGTACAACCCGTTGATAGGTTCTTTGAGAGGGTAGACTTCTAGAGAGGCTAGTATGTATGTGCCCTTAGTGAGGAAATTCTTGATGATGTAGGGTCCATGCCATAATGACTCGAATGGCCGAGGGTATTGTGGGCGATATCGTAGGACAAGACGAGATCTCCTTCATTGAATGAGAGAAGGTTGAAATTGACGTCGAAGGTGGATTTGGACCATTTTTTAGGTGCCTCATTGTTCTATAATGAATATCGACGATCTTCATCCAGGGACTCTAAGGTCAGCAGGCGCTGCTCCATCGGAGCAATGTCGGGTAATAGCTCAATGGTAGTGTGTAATGTTAGCACAAGATTGGTTAAGGTGCCAAGTGTCGAGAAAAAGCATTGAAAACAATCACAAAGTTCAAGCATCAAAATCACTCATGGATTTGTGCTACCCAATCGCATGCAGACATATGAGAAGGTGCTACCTAAATTCGCTACCTAAATTCTGGCAGAAAACGAATTGTGCAGAGTTATTTTACCAGTTTTGAGTCACTAAATCAAAAATTTGATTGTGAATAATTGAGAAAGTATTTTTGAACATTGGAGGAGGTTTTTGTTCATAACATTCCAAATAACAAAAACCTCTCTTAGTTTTTTAAAATGTTTTACGGTTTGAGATATATTAGACATAGAAGTGGTGCTACCGAATCTGCACAACGACGCTACCTAATTTCCTGTAGTGGTCACGGTTTTGATATTCGCCTTGTTGGGAGGTTGACACATGTCAAGGAGGATTCAAATGGCTTCTCAAGGATCAGTTAGATGTCAAGGGACACCTGAACCTAATATTTAGCTCCAGAAAAGGCCTCATGCAATGAGGTGGAGACATTTTATTAATGACTTCCAACAAATTCCTGAAAATTAGCAATTTGTTGGATTTTTGTCTCTTTGATTGTTGCCACCTATCTCCAAGGTTTAGAATCCAATGGAGGATATGAGATTCAACCTCCTAAGGTTATGAGGATTCTATTTTCTATTTAAGGAAGGAAATATCTCTTGGATAAGGGATTCATGAGTCAAGGGAGAGACCCGAGAGGTCTGGGTAAAATTTCAAGATCCATGAGGGAACTAGAAAGGCATGAAAATTCTATGATTTCAAGTTGCAGAAATGTGCTGCTTTTTTATGTAAAAGACTTCAGCTGATAATGAAGTTATGTTTCAGTTTGTTTTCTCTTTTCTTTTTAAATCATTTTTCCATCTTTCATCTTCTTGGATATGTTTTGCTGCTATAGGTTATATGTCTACAATTTCTATGCTGAGAGGGTTATTGTATAGGATATGCTCTAGCCCTTGCCACAGGCTTATCTGAGTTTTAATTCAACTTTAGAAAGGTTTTATGAAAACTGAGTTTTTTCCTCTCGTTGTCATATGTATTGAAGATCAGGATGCTCTTTGATCATTTTCAGTTTTTTTTTTCTTATTTCTTCATTCCATCTTTTTATAAGAATTACAACTGATCCCAACTTTGTTGGCCTGATTTAATGCACATAGAATGCTAGTTTAGGATTACAGTTTCTTTTCATGGACTCCATGCCCAATGGTTTCATTGATTTCTTGATTAATTTAACCACTCTCATAATTTCCTGAAACCCATCTTATCCAAATTAAACCCTTATCATTTCAAGATGTGTTAGGTTTGTACTTGAAGCATTCCAAGTGCAACTTCCAGCGCTAACATGTAATGTGGGGATTTATCACTCGATAGGGAGGGTGGCTTCGATCCCATGGATGAGGTGGAACATTGTAAAAATGATGGTAGTTTTGACTGTCGTGCGATAATCCCATAACGTGGAAAACAACATGTGATGCCAGTTGGTCTTATGTTTGTTGATGGTACATTGTAGCATGGTTTTGAGGACTTTGTTGACAGCCTCGACCTGTCAATTGGATTGAGGTTAGTATGGGGAGGAAAACTCATGGGAGAATCCTAGCTTTGAAGAGAGTTCCACAAAGATATTGTTCTAAAATTGTTTACTATGATTGGACACTAACTATCATGGGACTCTGAATCAAGTAATGACGTGGTTGAAGAAAAAATGCATTGATGTATCAATGGTATTGTTGAAAGTGGGCATGGATTCAACCCATTTGGTAAAGTAATCCACTTCCAAGAAAATGTACTTGTGTCCATTACTATATGGAGGATTGCAAGTCATGAAGTCTATGCCCCATTTGCAGAAGGGGATGGCAGTGATGATTGGATGTAGAAGAGTTGGCGGTGCTCATGCTTTGTTTGCATAAAGTTGGCATTTGTCACATCGCTTGACTGCATGGATGTAGTCATGAAACAATGTGGGCCATAAGTACCCTACTCGAATTATTTTTTGGGTGGTGAAAATACCCAAGAGGTGACCACCGCAAGCGCCGCTATGGAAATTGTTCAAGACTCTATCATCTTTGTCGAAGGTCAGACATCGGTGAAGGATGGTGCCGACCCCATTTCGATAGAGAGAATTCCCGATGAGGAGATATCGAGGGGCCTGATGGAAAATGCGTCGACGATCATCTCGAGAGAGAGGTGAGACCCAAACTTCTGTGTCCTAAGGTATACGAGAAGGCCACCATACCAGGGGTCATCGGAGGGGATGAAGAAGAGGTGTTCGTCGGGGAAATTCGTATGGACGGGGGATGTTTTAGCGTCTGATTGGGTTGTTTCATTTTTGACGGAGATCCTATATACAGCATTGAAGGCACCTATCAGATAAAGGATACAAAAATCATTTCTTCAGAGGATTTTTTTTTTACATTCGGATTGTCCATATATGTTCCAACCTGATGATGATATGGTTACATATTTGTTCCATCCATTCGATGATGACCCGATGCATAATTTTGAAGATGATTATCAACCATCCCTTGTGATTTATGATCCACATTTGTTTTTATGGGATTTTTAGCCATCATAATAAAACTTTGATAGACACCAGTTCATGGCCATCCAGAGGTACTTCGAGGTCCACACTACCAAACAAAATAACTTTTATGTTGAGACTTTTGGTGTGGATTTATAGATTAGGAAGTGACATTTCATAAATCTGAGGGAGGAATTTTTCTCTAGACATGAGGATCTGCCTTACCACATTTCCCCTTGTTTGGGAATTAAACAGGTTTTCTTGGGATCTCTTGTCCTTTCTCAACCCTCGGGGGGGTAGTGATTTTTTGAGTGAAGATGAATATGAGTCATCATATACATATGGTACCCCTCTTCATAGATGGATTGATTAGGCTTGTGGCTACACTTTCAGGAAGGATGATCAGGATGATGGTTTCTCTTTCCAACATGATTTCCTCCCTCCCACCCATCTCCATAAGTTTTATTTCATGATCGATTATGTGTATTTATACTCATCATTATTATTTGCTTGACTTATATTTTTTGTATTGCATGATTAATTATAGGGGGAGATACTTTGAGGAGATGATCAACTAGTTGCACTAGTTGTATGACTTCACCTGACATCACCCATCGCCTAATATTCAGGACCCCAATGCCCCAGGTAAGTAGGTAGGGAATATTTCTTTCCTTGATTTTGCATCTTGATTGATCATATTAGTTTATATTCATTTCATTTTTCTCTACTTGCATATTGATTTCATGCTTAGTCTAGAAATGTTTGAAAAAATGTTAAAATCTATTTTCTAAATTAGTTTTCATTCATATTTATGTATATGGATGAAGGGTGATAGAACCACCCTATATTTGATGTTTTTTTTTATAGTGTAGGAAGAGGTCTAACAGGATATGTTGTGGTTCTCATGCACTCTACGAAAAACACATGTCCCCAAGTAGGAGCCATATGTTATCCCCATTTTGTGGGATAACTAAGGAGATCATGTCTCCAGGACCTCAAGTTGAAGATATGGAGTGCTAAGAGACTACATGACCAACAGTGTCCACTTGCACATATGAAAGCCCACTCTATCACCACATTTGATCTATTATCAACGCATCCACCACATCAACTAGCTTCTCGAAGGAAAATGGGTCTTGCTCCATGTAATGCAAGTCAAGTATTGTGGAAGGTAATCACCCTAATATTTAAGGCATTTGAACATGTTGTATTTAAGCTTCTTTTGATTATAGAATGCCTGCTTGGACATTATGATTTTGAACTTGTTTCACATTGGTGAGTGTCATATATTTCCTAGTAAGTGGCCAACATTTGGGGAAGGTTTGTGACTAGAGGTCCCTTGAGGGGTTATCATACCATTCCCTACCATACTTACCACTTTTCTCTCATTACACTCCCATCATATTGTCCTCTTTTAGGTCCTTTGATTTTAGTTACCCAGGAAGGGCATGTACTTCATTTCATGGGAACAATGGGTTGAAGGCCAACATGAATTGTTGTTGGCTAAAAAGATAAAATCCTAGATATCAACCTTCCAAATGCTTCACCCAGTGATCCCTGAGAAAGAAATGAAATGCTTCTCTGTAAGAAAGGGAGACCTACAAAAATAAATGATAATGAATTCCTAAGGGGTTAGTTGAAGGATGAGATGTTTCATTACGAACTGACCTATCATGATCATGGGTGTTTAGCAGTATGACATTATCATCATCTGGTCACCAAGCTAAGTTAATGACTCTCAGTTACATAATTGAGAGAAAGGGGGTCTCATCACGAGCCAACCTTCTCATTTCCATAAGGTATTTGTGAGTGACATTATCATTATCTAGAAACCATGCCAGAACAGTGGTCGTCAACTCATTCCTTAAAACATGAAAGAAATAAATAATGGAAAGAAGACGGCTTGGGAAAAAGTGCATCATAAACGAAGGTGCCACACACCCTCTACAAAGGAACCCATGAATGAGATAATACGAGCCCTTGTCTTTCATGAAACTCATCGACCTATGAAGTCTAAACCCCTTCCACCTCATCACCCACTACATAACCTTGAGAGGCTACCCTTGGGGGAATCCCCTACTTGAGGGATTTGGTTTACCCAATAGGACTCCTATGACACCCCTCCCATACTTAAACTTGGTCAATTGTATAGGGTTTATAACATTTGTTTAATTTTATGAGATAGTTTTGATGCACATGTTTAGGTTCCTTGCTTATTAGACATGGTTTACACTTGTCATGATATCTTTGACTTGATATATTCGGAGGGTGTACCCTTTTGTTTTGCAGGACCTTGCTTGGTGTCCAGTTTTGGGAGAACAAGCATAGCTTGGGATTCCATGGGCAAAGAACCCCACCCGATGGATGCCTAGAGCCCGCATGCCAGATAATAGAGACGTGCCTTTGAAGGCATATAAGACATCATGACAGACCTAACCTATCCCCTACCACCCAAACAACTTGCCTAGGAGAGGAAAAACGTCACCTCCTTGAGGGTTGACATCATGAGGGGGCTAGGGTTTAGTGGTGATGGATTTTCACATTGACACTTGGAATATTTTCAATGGATGAGGCATGGATAAGACTTAGCACATGATTAGGAGTCTCAAATAGCTCCAATGACTTCCACATCTTCTCCAACAAGTTTCTCAAGTGCTAAAATGTCTCCTAAAAGGGTGATGCCATCTTACTTTAGGGTTTCTTTTGTGCAAAAGTGAATTTTAAGATGAATTGTTTAATATTATTTTGTTGCAAGGGGTAAGATAAGTGTTTTTGACCCCTTATCTTATGTTTTACCCTTTCTATGTGGAAAAACTATGTGTTAGACATTTTATATAAATAGAGATTATGTGAATCTCATCTTTAACATAGCTCTCCCATTGTGAGAAGGATACTTGGCTGAAATTAGTGCCCTCTTTGGGAAATTTGATCTCTCTCTCTCTCTCTCTCTCTCTCTCTCTCTCTCTCTCATGAAAATGTTTTATGGTGAATTCTCTTGGTGATTTTTGGAGCTAAGGTGGTGCGCACCTCTTGGGGGTCTTTTCTCTTGCTTATGAATGGTGTTTTCTTGGTGAACTAGAGTTACCTCTAGCATCTCTTTGAAATTGGTAAGGAAAAATTGCAATTGGTAATTCGTCTTGCTTGTTTCATGAATGTTATCGGTTGAAACCATAGAATGAGTATAAGTGCATACACCCTCCATTAAGCTTCATCTCATTTTCTAGTTGTCAAGTCATGTATTGCAAGGTTACTAGGAGGAGTACAAGGGTGTACACCCTCCTAGATTTACCTAAGTTTGATTTGCATTCCCTAGGGAGTAGGAGGGTTTACACCCCTAGGGATATTGTGGATATAAATCTTACAATCCAAAACTCCATTTAGAAAAATATCTTGAAGGCACTAATCTAACATTTGCATTGGAGAAATAAAATTACTTGCATTGGGTAACGTGACTTTACGAGATTTTCAAGTTGTTCAAAGTGCAATCAATTATATATGTTGTTGGCTTTCTTGTGCCCCTAGGGCATCATATATTTCCAAGTAATTATTATTTCTATTACAAATTTCATATTCAACCATTAGGGATGTAGAAACCCTAATCTAACTTCTTCAATAACTCTCTCATCAACCATTGAAAATTGCTCAAAGTTTGTACACTTAAATTACTAGGCCTAGTGCACTTTTGGGAAAGTTTTGAGGAGGTTTTGGTGGATGAAATTCTCGATGTAATAAGTTTTTTTTACATCCATAAGGATGATAATTATCACTACAGAAACTTATTTATGACAACCTTGCTTTTATGCTAAAGTCTTTCTTTTTCATTCCTGAGTTAAACTAGTCTTTACTAGTTTGTCTCTTGGTTATTCAACTAGACTTTTAGCACTTATTTTGCAGATATTATTATCTCTTATATGTTGATATATATCACTGATTGTTTCTTCATTTAGGGACATCGATATTAACTTTCCTTTCCACCTAACATATTACAAGCATACTTGGCTTTTCTTGTGTCTCAGGAAGGTACAAACATTCTCAGGAGTTACAATAGGACTTGGCAACCTTAAACCTTTCCCAAGAATCATTTCCAGGTTCCCTTTTCCATATAGAAACTTGACCTTTAGGGGCATCCATTCATACATCACACTTTCTATCGCAATCCCCCTAGGGTCACCGATATTCCCCCCTTGAGGTGATTACATCACCTCTAAAGTGACATGAACACCTACCTAAGGTGAAATTGGTAGGTGCTCACTAAGTTGTCTCCATTTTGGTGGTTGGGTCAAGATTTTTCCAACCTACAACTTGTGTGATAATAGTACTACAATATTTTTTATGATGGTCACCCTGATACTCGATGGCCCAATCTGCTGGTGGCCCCTTGGTATTGGATCAAGTTTTATGTTTTGTTTAAACTATTTTAATAAGTTGTGATCCTTGGTTCCCTAGTTATACCAGATCTAGTTTTATTTTTCCCTGATTTCTTAATAAATCCCTGATTGTTCGATGCCCTAGTTGGACTAGATTAGATTTTGTGTTTTCCCAAAAATATTATAATAATATCCTCGTAGAGTGGTAACTCGATGATACTCGATCAAGGTTTTCTCTTTACATGTGCTGTGTGTTTTTAAATAACAACATGTTGGTCGGTGCCCCGATTAAAAGAATAATCACTAGATTATGTGTGGTTATGAAAAATAGTCTTGATACATGTATGAGCCCAAGCTTCGTTCTTTGTTTAAAATTTAATTTTTAAGATACCCTGGTGACCCAGTACCTGATGATGAACATTGCCTCACAAATTTGAACAATCATAACTGTCTTTTCCTACATATAATGGCTCTAAGATTGTGGGTTATGGGAATTAAATGAATTAATTGAACATTGGGTTAAGAGTAAAGATTTATTGAATAGACCATATTCACGCGTTAATATTATCTTCAATGTTCGAGGTTTGATCATTAACCTTGGTTTCATTTGTTTGATCATTAAATATGGTCAAGGTCGAGGTCGAGGCAGTCGCAGTTGAGTCAAATTCCAAGATTGAGGTCGAGGTCATCCTTATTATTACAATTGTTGGAAATACGACTGCATTAGCCCCAAATTCCCAACAAAAGATCATGCCGACTTGGAATTTTGTAACATTTGTGGAATCAGAGATCATTCACTAGAATATTGTCCAATAGTACTTGATAAGATCATGACAAAAAATAACATAAACCTCCTACACACAGTCTCTAAAAGAAGAAGTGTTAAATTCAAAGAACTTACATGTCGTTACTAGATCGGGCAAAGGATGAGATAATATCCCCTTACAAGATCTACAACCAGGGAAGTCTAGTCAGTTTCTAAATACAGACAAATAAGAATAGATTATGAAGGAAGCGCTTAAGTTCTTCAAAAATTCTAATAAAGACCAACCAAACAGAGAAAGACAAAATAAAGACATTGTACAAGAATTCTTACATATCTTAAAAGAAAATCATTCAGTTGGTTTATTGTTGTATTTGCTTAATATACTAAGAGAGTATAAAGAAGGACAAAGACCATCTAAGGACATCAAACAACTTTCCTATAAGAATAAATATTATGACCCACGATCTGACTTGGAAATTCTTGGGGTATTGATTAACCAAGAAGTCGTCGACTTTGGATCACAAGTAAATATGATACCTCGGGATACATGGATATGGCTAGGCCAACCTTCATTAGAACCAACACTGAATTACCGAAAGTTGGAAGATCAAAGATTAATAGTGCCGATTGGTATACTCAGAAATGTCGAAACTTGTATTATGGGTATACTGATATCAATCGACTTTGAATTAATTGACTTAGTCAAGGGAATTCTAGCATATGTATCATTTTTCGATTGTCCATGGAGATTACAATGAAAGAAAATATCTTGCTTGAAAAGGACAGAATCAAGTTAAAAGGGAATGGAAGAAAAATAATAAGTCCTCTGGACCCTAGTGAAGGGAAACCTTCGAGTTATTCATTGGATGAATATCATGAAGCATGATGTCTGCACCAAATAATCAATGAACAAAGAGATTATGTTGAAAGAAATGTGTAAGTATAAATCTAAACAAAATCTCCCCTGTCGATCGAACACAATTTTGACTCATCTCTATACCACTAGTAGATCGAAAATTATGAGGCGCACTCAAAATATTGTTGGACCATTGAATCCATACCAATTAAATGTTCCATAACATACCACCCAATTCAAGTGGTACCTATAGTGTATGAAAAGATACTTCGACAAAATCCTACACTTATTTCTACCGACAACACAATGAAAAAGTTTCTACTCTACAAAAAATGAAATGTTTTGTCGACGTCTGTCAAGGAAATTTCTAAATCTATCAAAGAACAATGAAGAAATCAAAGCCTGGTAGAAACCTTCACAAGACAAGCTGCAAGATGGTGAGAAACACATTCCCAAAGACTATAAACATGGACAACTCTATCCACTTACATTGTAGAATGCTTTGGAGAAAAGAAACTATCCAAAGAAATATACATCCCTATATTCAAGGTTGGGTATGACCCAATTGAACATATCCACCTTTGTGAGAATGAATGGAACCGAACAGGATATAGAGATGAAATGGTATGACCGCACATGTTTCCAAGAAAACTAGGTGAAATACTAAACAAATGGTACAAAATCAAAGAAGCTTGTGGCCATACACTCAATTGGCTAACATTAAAGAAATTTTTATCAAAGACTTCGAATTTATTCTGGAGGAAGAACATCTAAGAGAAACAACACAACAAATTAAAATCTTCCTAGAAAAATCAACACCATATATACAAAAGGAAAAAGGGAAGATGATGGTCGATGAAGGATAAAAATCATCTTGCCACCTTGTTTCAATAGCACGAAGAATCGATATGGAAAATACAACCTATCTTGGATAGAGTTTTCGATGGAAAAGTGACCACCCATCGATGAAAAACCATGTAAAATTAGTACTAAAAATATCTAAGGAAGAAAAGGAGGAGATTGAACAACTCGACTATCCAATGAGATTCACCAAAATCAAAGAAGGGGATCGACATATCGAAGAACCAAAACCACCAGAGTGGATGAATGCTAAATTAAAGACAAAAGTGTTAAATATATCAAATGATGATCAATCGAAAAATGACACGAGTATGCGACTATTGGACAGAGAAGGAGACAACTGACATAGTCAATTTACTCAAAGAATATCAAGATGTATTTGCACAAGATTATAAATATCTAAAAGGAATTGTAGAATAAATGGGAGAAATGAAAATTGAACTCATTCCGGGAGAAAAGCCAATAAAAAAGTAACCTTACAAATTATCTCACAAATACAAGCCCATTGTTCATAAGGAAATCAAAGGGATGTTATCAGTGGGCATAATATACCCAATCGACAAAGCAAAATGTGAAATTTCTATGGTGGTTCAACCGAAGAAGCACGCCCCTAAGAAATTAATAATTTGCATTGACTTTAGAGGTCTCAACAGACTAACTTTAACAGATTTTTTCCCCAGTACATTCACTGATGAAATAATTAATGAAGTTGTAGGTCATGAATGCTAATCATTCATAGACATATTTTTGAGATATAACCAAGTCCCTATAGCTAAAGAATATCAAATGAAGACGACATTTGTCCTTGAATTTGGCTCCTTCGTCTATACGGTAATGCCATTTGGGCTAAAGAATGCCCCAATAGTATTTTCAAGAATAGTAGTAAAATAATTTCAAGAATACATCTACAAGATAATGGTTGTCTACTTCGATGATTGGAATATATACAACCTATTCAAAAAACACATACAATGGCTTAGATTAATGTTGAAGCGATGTAGAAAAATCCAATTGTCTCTCCATATTAAGAAGTGCATATTTTCCACACCAATTGGAATTCTCTTACGCCACATGGTATGTAAGGATGGTGTAAAAGTTGACATGGAAAAAATCAAAATCATCCTCGACTTGAAGCCTCATGTAAATCATAAAAAAATTAAAATCTTCCTCCGACATACTGGGTATTACCAAAAATTTATACGCCACTATTTAGATATCACCTTCCCAATGGCTGAGCTACTTCAGAAAGAAATTGATTTTATATGGACTCAAGATTTCTAGGAGTCATTCGAAATTTTAAATATGAAACTGGTCAAAGCCCCCATATTAAAAATTTCCAGCTGGTCGAGAAGGTTTCATGTCCATCTCGATGCTTCAAATTTTGTTGTCGGGTCGGTTCTTGCGAAACCATATGATGATACAATTAACCACCCAAACGTGTATGCCAGTCAGAATTTGAATAAAGCAGAAAGGAATTAATCAACCATAGAAATAGAATCCTTGTCAATGATATTCGCTTTGCAGAAATTTTGACACTACTTAATGGAAAACCCATTCACATTCTTTACAGATCATTAGGCATTAAAATATTTAGTAAATAAACATGTTCATTAAGGAATAATATGTCATTGGTTATTACTATTCCAATAATTTGAGTTTGACATAATTTTCTGATCCGAGAAAGAGAACATTAGGTTCGACCATCTATGCCGACTCGAGATAGGGGAGGACCTGACTAACATAGAGGAAGATCTTCCAGACACACATCTATTCTGTGTTGAAGCAACACTTAACAATCTGGAAAAAAATAGAAAATTTCTTGGATGAGGGGAAGGCTCCTAACGATCTCTCAGCAAATAAAAATAAAGTGTTAGCTCTAAAAGAAACACCATTCACAATCATAAATGGATATCTATAAAAACTAGGACATGATGACGTCTTAAGGAGATGTTCTATAGAAAATGAAAGTGAATATATTATCAATGAGGCACAGGTAGGACCAGTTGGGGCCACTTCCTGGTCGATACAATAACGCAGAAGATAAATGTGATAGTTGTTAAAGAATGGGTCGCCCTCTACTTTTTGGCCGACACAACACCACGGATGATAAATGTGATAGTTGTCAAAGAATGGGTCACCCTCTGTGGAAGAATAAAATTCCATTACAGTCGGTCAACCCTAATCGACCATTTGAAATCTGAGTCATCGACTTTGTCATCCCATTTCCTTAAAGAGAAAAAATAACATGTGAAAAATATATTATCACTGTAGTTGAATATATGACTAAGTGGATCGAAGAAGAAAAAGTCGAAACAAGCACTAGAGGTCGTAGCGAAATTTATTTATGAGAATATAATCATAATATTTGGATGTCCACTAACTCTAATCAGTGATCAAGGGACGAACTTTGCAAACGAGATGATCCAATTCCTACTAAAGAAATTTCTCATTGATCATAGAAGAACAATGGCATACCATCCCAGAGAAAATGGTGCCGTGGAAGCATTTAATAAGACACTACATAAATGACTCACTAAAATCTCTGGCATTGATAAGAACTGTTGGGATGAAAAAATTCATGTAGTCTTATGGACATACATATTTTATTATAAGTGATGGACTAGACAAAATCCCTTTAAACTTGTCCATGGACAAGAAGCTATGATACTACTTCACTTTTGGGCCAACTCAGACAGAGTAGCAATTGTTTATAAATTTGACCAAGAAAAAAGAAGGAAGGATCGTCTTTACCAATTGAATAAGCCATAAGAAGGAAAATTAAGAGCAAAAGAAGTTACAAAAACAACAACAAAAATCATGGCATGATCGTCATCTAAAAAAGAAAGAGATAAAAAATGGAGACCTAGTTCTATTATATGACAATCGAATCAAAGGAAAACCGAGGAATTTAGAGACATCATGGCTTGCTCCTTATGTTATAGAAGTATAATACATAGAGATAAGGAACCTTGTTGGAAAAGTATATAGAAAATAATGCCAACAAGGATCAGCCAGAAATGGAAATATAACAGTCCGGTCAAAGTCAAAGTAGATTAGTGTAGATTAATATTAGTATCAAGTACTAAATCCTTTTTTAAACCAAAAGTCAGTTACAATGAAGTCGGGTATAAAATTCAGGTACAAGAAACTGTCATAGGAAAATATAAGTATTAAAGAAGTTCCAAATCTTGGAAGAAAGAAGTAAAGGAAAAGTAGAATGGAGAGAGAAAGATGCCCCTGGTTAATCCACATAAAAAGTGGAAGAAGAAGAGATGGATACACGACTCCATCTATAGACTTACGAAAAATCATCATCAAGCGACAGTTGATTGATCGAGGCGAATCCAGATCAAGTGAGCGAGGTTCAAGCGAGTGAGGTTCAAGTGAGTGAGGTTCAAGCAAGTGAATCCATCATAGAGGGGACTACAATAAAACAAACGACCAGAGTAATTATCAATAACATCGACTAATAAGAACCGACCAAAGGAAACTTGACGATACAAAAGAAGCAGTAGGTCGAACCATGTATTGACCATGGATCAACAAAGGAGATTTAGTCAGTCAAGTGAGGGAAAAAAACGACCATGAAAATTTTGACTCAAAGAAGGAAAGTACAGTTAAGACATGATAAGAAAGAATAGATGGACCTGAAAAGAACATTAATGCTCGACTTGCTGCACAAGATCATTGTGAATCCATTAATATAACTTTGGATCGACCCAAAACGTACTAAAATCAATTGGAAACTGCCAAATTTAATGCCCGACGGGACTCACGTGAGCACTAGTTAATCATTGACATAGATGTCCCCTCACATGAGCTTGCTAACCCATCAACAACTATGATTGGGGCACATGAATCCTTGAAATAATCAGTTTGAACAAGCAATATCCCTCATTCAGACAGAAAATATTATCTAAGCATACAAAAAATCTGTATGGCTCATACCACTGGTATCTGCTCCAACAACAAAGGACAATGTCCATCATTAAGCATGCATTTCTATGAAAAACTGAGATCCTTGAATATTAAGTCGCATACGAGGCGCCCGCTACCCTATCAGTTTCCTTCAAGATCACGAAACTGGAATCTATATATAAGATCTAGAGGAAAGTGAAAAAATCATTCTTCACACAGTTAAGTTTGTAAACATTGACCATGGGGCCGATGAGCATAAAAAATGATGACCCTCTTGAACCAGACCCTCATAATGCATAAGTTGTTCGTCCATCATGGTTACAGACATCATAAGAAGACATTCACACTCACAAAAAGGAAGGAGTGTCCCTCTGTGATTTCATCTACTTAATTCTCAAGACATGGGGAGAACTCAAGAGTCATCTATAAGATTGGAAGTCACAGTCTAGTTCAGGTTACTTGGACAAAGACCGAAAATCAAATGTCAAAATATCATTTCAAGTAACATATTTCTATGGGAAGAAAAGGTGACTTTGGACTCAAAATCAGGGATGGTACCAAATTCGGGCATTCAAGGAAGTGAAAAGAGGCACTAAAGGATGGTTAATAAAGCCATATAACTTCTTAAAGAACCAAAAACAATTGGCTATAATTCCTCTTCTTTCTCTTTTTCTATCATTTCTATTTGTAAACAGTCAATGTAAAAGAAAATTGTGTTTTACTCTCCCTCTTTCTCGGGATGAGAAATAATTGAGGTGGGGCGAGATGTTGTAGGGGCTAGTCAACTCTTTCGACTAAACTTGACAGTCAACTAGACCTGATAGTTGAATAAGAGTTATTCGGTTGATTGTCAAAGTCGAAAGTATAATTCGGTCGAGACTTCTGTTAGCCGTCCGACCCAAGTAGTTAAGTAGTTACAACTGCATGGTAACTGAATATGTAGGTATAAATAGACAATTATGTATCAGAGAAGAAGGGGATCCATTGTGTTGTATCAACTTATCTATCTAATAAAAGGATATTCTTTGGTCTTCCACTAGTTTGTGTATGTCTTTTTATATATGTATGTATATGTGAATCTATGTTTTCTTATGTACTAAACTACTCGTAACACTTCCCTACTTTTCCCTATATTACAACAACACATTTTCTAATTAAACTAGTTTAATTAGATTCTATTAATTATTTTTGAAAAATCTTACCTTGATTTTCTTGTTTGTAGGAATTATCAACAATAATATGACTAGAAAAGGGAAGGAAAAGAAGCAGAAGGTCAAAGAAGAATAAATCAAGAGAAAACACAATTCAACATTTTTCTCAGACATGTTTTAAGAGACAAGAAAAACTAATAGCTTGGAGTGGAGATAGATATACAAATTCATCAAGGATGGTCATTTCATAAACGAATATGAATATGATGTTGACAACCTGGTTGACATCAGGAATTTTGGTCTTCATAAGGTTGCTTCCAGATCAGTGGTGCTTCCTTATTATGATATTGTACAGTGGATAATCTCCAATACTGATGTTTCTATATGTACAATTGTCAATTCCTCTCATTAGATTTTTGGGTCTTTTAGACCAAATGAACTTTTCAACATGTATAAAATAGGCACACCCACATTTTGTCTAGATGACAATTTTATTAAGAAATTCATTCAAAAGAAAATTGAGGGGGAAGAAATACAAATGGATGATCTAATTAGGGAATGATGGTATGATCCAAATTATTTCAAAGTTATAGGATATAAGATATACCCTATTCCGCGGTTGAAGAAACCCTTCAAGTTGATAGCCATCATGATCTGTCGCATTTATGGTGAGAAGGATTCTTTTGACTTTAAATTGAGTTGGGTTCCTATTATTCACCAAGTTCTCAAAGAAGAAGTTATTAATTGGGATCACATCCTCTCTACTAATATTAAGAAAGAGGTTCAAAAATATCAAGAAGCACCTCCATGGTATTGCCCATGATTTTTTTATGTCTAGTTATTTAATCGATGTTGCTTGTGCAGTCAAACATTTTCCTTTGTTAGGATGGAATTGGTCTCCTTCTGAAGAGGAAATCCACATATAGTTCTCTAAAATGTGGGTAGTTAATTATAAAAAAAAATTATACAATATGTGCAATTATTTTATGGTTCTCTTGTACCTTACTTTGAAAAATCAACCAACCCCGAGATTCACTCAGGAGGCCATGGACACTATTAAGTATATTGGTGACTAGTTTTTGTATGAGGAATTATCACACATAAGAATATATGAGTGTGAAGGGGCTCCCCATGTTCTACCCATATATTTCCCAGAAATATTGGATCTTAGAGAGATTTCTCACTAGAAGATAGTATTGGAATCACTGCCTTTTTATCAAGAAGCCAAAAAAGACAATGTCCTTCATTCCCAATTTCATTAGGCATATTTTATTTTTTTAATGCAAATCATTCTTACAAATAGGTGGAGAAAATGGAAAACATCTGGCTAGCTCATGGGAATTTCAATAAACATAAACCGGAAGAAGTTGTTAAAAAACATTGTAGTACAATAAAAAATCTTCAAGGAATATATAAATGAAGATGATCCTTTTGACATTATTTTTCATAGAGATAAAAATTATCAGGAGGTGATTCAATGAATTGATCAAATAAGAGACAACTCCAAAATACAAGAATTCCTTGATTGTCAGTTCAAGATGAAAAAGGCCTTCTTAAATGAAAATAATGAGAAATAGGGTAATGAAGAAATAGATGTTGATGAAGAGGAGGATGAGAAATCCAAATCTAAAACAAAGCATGACCACAATGTCTCTACATTTTACACACAGGTGAACAAACTATATCAGCAAATTGATGACATAGGAGGAGAGAAGTAGAACCAAACATCAACACATACTCTTGAAAAAACCATTGAGGCAAATGTAGAGCTCAGTACCATCACAAGCACTGAAAATGTACATGAAGTTGTTGTTCCTACTATTCCTACCATTGATACTACTCTTATAAATTATGTTCCAGGAAGAATGGTTCCAATTTCTCTTGACCTTGGTAGTCTTAAAACAATCCTAGACACTATTTTTTCATTGGATAATTACACCTTTGATGATAATACAAAGACCATTGTGAAAAGAAGAACTTAAAGGAGAAAAACAACTCACCATGAGGAAATTACTCAGGAAATAATGCAACTTTGGGATGCTTCACATTTAAATGATGAATAATTTGTAGAGAAAGATGTTAATGCTTTAGGGGCATTTGCTAGTGCAAACAAATGGTCTGTGAGCAAACTATCTTCTCAGTTGAAAAGGGAAAATAAAATATTAGAATAAATAAAATAACAATTGAAGTCAAAAGAGACCATTTGGTTAGAAGAGCATCAAACCCAGCTAGACCAGCTTATGGAAGCAAATAAATTTCTATGGATAGCATTATACAGTTAAAAACTAAAATAAATGAATTTGAATTTGATTATGAAAAGAAAGTAGCTATTTTTTTTATGAGAAGGAGAAATTGAGAAAAAATCATGAGAACCAAGTGGACACTTTGATTGCTCAATTATAGGAAATGAAAATCAACATATAATTCAAATACCTTAAGGAAAGAGGAAATGGAGTTAAACAATAAACTAGCCTCTCCGCAAGAATTATTCTATACTAAGTTGTATGCTATCAAAGAAAAATATGAACACATGCTTCAATTTACTACAGAATCTCAAACATAGTTTGAGAAATAAAAGGATGATCAATGTTCATTTCATAATTTGAAGGCATGGGAAGAAAAGGAAATCAGTTTTCCTCAAGGTTACTCCAAATTTAATGAAGAGGAAAAAATACAAATACAAGCCTCACTTTATTCCTGGCACATCAACTGCTTACTCACTCAAGATTTAATCAAGGATACAAGCAAGACCTACTCAGACTTATGGGATCTAGATATAGATGTTATCGAAGATTATGAGATGCCTCATGTGCAGTTTCTTGGCCAATATGTACTCATGTTATATTTCCTCATAGATGTACATCATATGATAAATTCAACAACAAATGGGATCATCCAACTAAGTTTCTGGAATGCGGATACTATCAGACAATTCATCACTCAGCCAACAAAGTGTTCCAAATCCATTCACAATTTCTTATTGAAATTTAAAATAGGCTATGAGGAAATTGATAAAAATATCTACTGATGCAAATTGAATGAAGAAATTCCTCATCCACCATTGGTTTCACCAATGATAAAGAAAGTTACCCTGTGGAAAACTCGTGTGCAAGAGCAAGGAGGAAAAATCAGAAAGGAATTTTTTACTAGCTAGGAGAATATATCTCCTTAATATCAATTATCAAGACAAGTGGACATCTAGACATGTTTGTTGAGACAAAAAATGGAATCAGTTCTTAATTTTAGAATATCTTATTTATATTTAGTTTAAGTATGTAGACAAACCTGGGGGTTGGAAATTATGGAGACTGGCTAAGTATAATATTGTAAAAGACAATTTTTTGAATTTGAAGACCCGCAGTGTCATTATTTTTGTTATGGTATTTCAATTATTTGGTACTATTATTCATGCAACTGAAATATAAATCTTTTTTGCCATTATATATTTCATCATATTTATTTATGGAATGAATGTTTATTCTCTCTGTTTCTGCACTATTGTTAGATATCTGAGAAATTAATGCATTTATTCCATTCTTGATTGAATTTAACGAGATTGATAATTAATTAAATATGAGAATATATAAATAAAATATTCAAATAACTATTTATTTGAATAATTTAATTTCTAATGATTGTTTGAATCAATGTTTCTCTTAGAACTATTTATGAATTTTAAATATTTTATTATTCCTCTCATATTTAATCATCATTTTATTCTCCCGAGATAGTTTATATTTAATTAGAAATGATAGTTAGATTGCATTTAAAGTCAGTTTCATTTTTTTTTATCTTAGAAGTAGTCACCTGATTACAATTGGATCAAAATTTCAATTAATTTCAAACTCATCGCAACCGGGCCTACATTCTAGTGAGGATTTCCATCCCAAATGAGTATAGGCCTAATTGGGGCCTTCATCGGGCAATTTCTCCATGTTGGTTGCCAGGAATTTTCCAAGCAACAATGTTTTGCCTCTAGAAGGAGGCCACTAATAATGAATGGCATGTAGATATCCATGCAAGAATAATACCCATTTAATATTATCACCATCACCCTCAACACCCCTCTCAAATTCAAGCTCTAAATCTCCTTTGTTACACACCAAATTCCCACACTACTAAGTGTCACGCTTATGTATAGCATTCTACTAAGTATCACACTTATGTATCACATTCTACTAAGTTAGTAAGTGTCGTATGCACATTATCAAGTGTCATATGAACCTTACTAAGTGTCTAATGCACTTTATCAAGTCTCATATACACCTTACTAAGTGTCGCATGCACTTTATTAAGTGTCACAAATTCATGACCATGTGGGAGTATTTGTCATGTTCCCTAGACAAGTTGGAAGCGAAATATATCATTTGAAGGTCAAAGTAACATATTGTTTCTTAAGGTTTTGGCCCTATTTGAGGATCATTGCCCCCTTTCCCATACACAAGTGATGAAATATGGACTATCACCCCCCTAGAGTGTCTTAGGGAGCAACAGTTGCCTTGTACTTAGTATTAAGGGAGTGATGAAGAAGTTGAAACCATTCCACCTTTTCTAAGGGAAATATTTGGGGAGATCATAATTTTTTTGGGTCAAAGATCCAAGCTATATCTCTTTTTTCCATCCTAGGCACTAAATACCAACCTCATGAGATAAATCCTCAACCATTTTCCCAAGATATCTCAATTTTTTTATGCCTCAAACCATTATATAATGAGGGTGCTTGAGTGAAATGGGGTAGAGAATTGAATAAACTTATACTTATGATTGTGAGAGATGCAAGGGGTTGGAACAAAGATCTTGGAGGAGGTTCCTGCAACATCAAGGTAAATATTGTAAGTGATTCCATTTTGTTAGTTTTCCATTAATAGATAACTTGTCCTCTTCCTTTCATGTTTATGTGTATAAGTGTTTACATGTCTATTGTTGTGAAAATCGTCATAGATAGATCTATTTTTACTTAACATTATAGTGTGGAATAAAGGGTTCTTGTCTTGTTCTTTTGCAGGTCTTTACTTGCTCCTAGGAGCTTGAATATCAAGGTCAAAATGCTAGAGAAACGAGGACAACCATCGTAAAAAGGTGTGCTATCCATTTCTCCCTTCTATCCTACTTGTTGAAATAGATTTAAAGGGAAAGTAGTCACCGTTTGTTTTCCTTCTATCTTGGATCAAAGAAGAGGTCTTGATCTAGGGGGGTTTCACCTGTCCGTAGGGGGGACTTTATCACAACATAAAATTGGCGACTCCACTGGGGATCGACTATTCTCTTTAGTCTTTCCTTGGTTTTTTATATCCTCTTGAGTCTTTCTTTATCTATGTTTTGGATGCTTCTTCTTTGATCTCTCCCCTTCTCGCATCATCATTGGAAAGTTCTCTAAGACAAACACTTGATCCCATTCAAATCTGGGAAAAAAATTGTGTTTTTCCTCCACTTTCAGGACTTCATCCCTCGCTCAAAGAGGCACACAGAGTGATAGATTCATGATCATCACCCCCCAGTAGTAGTCTAGGGAGAGATAGTATCCTTTTTATCACCCTTTGTACATGGTAACAAGGGAAATAGTCCCCCTTTTTAGTAAATTCAGATCCTTTTTTGCCTTTGTTTTATCAATATTTTGCCTTAGATATTTTCATTAGATTCCTCTGAACTTGATTTTCGCTTTTCTTGATTGAAGTTGAGTAATTATCACCTTTTCTTGGCTCTTTTTAGTTTGCAAATCCATCAAATTGTGAAATGTGCATGACTTACTTGGGCTAACCTGATCCTTTGGTCAAAGTCTATCTTACCCGTTATTGTAGTCTCAGGAATTAGGGAAGACATTCAAGAGAGACACACACATAATCCCAAGATAAATGTGGGGAAAGATATCCAACCGTCTTTGTATTCCATCTTTGAGGTTATTTATACAATGGGTAAATGGTTGGAGTGGTTGCACCGACTCCAAATAATCCTACATTTACCATTTATTACATATATTATTACTTGACTTTATCCACTTTCTTACATATATTCATTTATACATATGCGATGACTATTAGGGCCTAAGAGGCCCCCTCAACATCTCCCCCACACTCAAATTCTTGATCGTCCCTAGAAAGCGTGCAACAATGTCTTGAGTCTCTACCGCTACAGAAGTATCCTTATTGTGTATCACCCATGCATATCAGACTTTATAGGTAACTCAGCTATAACAACCGCTAGCTAGATAGGGATACACACATATACAAGGTTTCCTATGACTAATATCAACTATATCTGAGTGAAAGATCCCATCTCCTCAATCTCCATGTTTTTCTTCCCTCTATCAACTATGATATCTTTTAGGAGGCGTCGAAGTTGTTGTTATTGCCAAGTCGGTTGATCAATTCAGACCCAGACTGCTCATGTGCTCTTGTCAAGCTATCACTCCTGGAGGGTTATTTATTTGAATTTGATGAGGGTTTGTGCCATCAATCACTCATACCATTATTTATTGTCATGACCCATAAGTATTCTACAACTATTGTAACAAGGGGCTCAATCAGTTCAATGTTCTTGTCATCATCTTTTCTTTAAGTGCTCCCCGTGTTGTGTGATAAAACTTCTCTCTTGGATGCCTTTAACCACGGTCAACATGGTCATTCTCGATGCTCTCCGACATGCTCAATTATGTTTGTTTCTCTGTTGTTCATCACTCTTGTTTTCGTAGTTCGATTTAGCATGATTGTGTTTCTTTCTATAATTTTATGGAGTCTTCAATTCATATTACATGAAGGATGATTGATTATGACTCAATTACAAGTGCACAAACTTTGTGTGTTGTTGACTAGGAATCAGTTGATGTCAGAGAGGCATCGATATCATCGATAGAACCTGAATTACATTACAATGATGGATTGGATCGCCTGCCTTCGAAGAAGACACACATTTAACCCCCTCCTCTCATATTTTCAATACATCTTGAAACTGACATAATCGACAACATAATATTTTTTCTTTTTAGACCAACTAAATTGCAGACTCGACTTGAATTCGACTTGATTGACTCAAATATAAGTTGAGTCGTCTGTCTTTGAATACATCGACTCAACTTGATTACCAAATCGACTTTCAAGTAAACATACTCAACTGTTGAGTCGACTAGACTCAACTTTGACTAGACTTCACTACATTCGACTATGATCCTTAATGTATCTTATTTTCATAATAAGACTCTTTTGCATTAATGACTCTGATTAAATATAGAAATACCTATAACATGTGATAAATATACACATGTAAGAAACCCAAATCAAATAAATTCTTCATTAAGAATAACTGTATATGGCTTTGGATCATTGCAGAGAATTGAAATGATCTTCATTTCTTTAATTTGGTCGTTCCCTCTTCTTCCAGGAATATTGGCTTGTTCAGTGGTTGTTGTATTAAACTTTGAATACAAACAATATAACGATGTCAACTTCGACTATGAGCTCCTCATGGCTTCTGCTTTGACCAAATAACAACATCGACAACAACAACTTTGAGTTTCTCGTTCCCTAAGCGATTCTAACCACCCCATTAGATTTCATCGACTTCCGAATAGCATTATTGGGTGCAATAACTTTGTTGGTGATTTGGAATCATTACCATCATGTACGTTTCTTTTATCTTCCAACAGAGCCTATCCATCGGTAGACACAAGTCGATGTGCACGCTAGTTAAATTGTAAAACATACTTTTCTGAGTCTCGTTGAATTCCAACTACAAGGAGGTAGCTCAACCAATTGGAACGTTCACCAGTCGGTCAAGTCGACCAGTTCGCCCAAGTCGACAGGGTCGACCAACGATTCTCCTCATGCTGACTTCTTGTATTTTAGTATTGGTCGCTTCAACCTGGCAGAAAACGCACAGATAATGATTGCAAAAGCAAAAGTGAGCATAAATTCCGTTTCTAGTTCATAGAAATCCATCTCTGATCTTAGTGTGAAAGAAAATAAATTTTGCTATCAGGAGTTGAATATCTCTCCTATAGACACTTCGAGTGTGTAAAATCAACTTCTTGCACTTCTCTTATCTGGTCAACATTTTATTTTCCTCTTTTCCTCATGCGGTTATCAGATTGATGGATCACATATGAGTGGTAGTCTCTCCATAAATCGCGTCAGTGCATACAGAATCAGGTGGTTTACCCTTAAAACAAAGAAGTGTTTATCACGTTTCTCCTAAAATGATATCTCTAAAATAATATATCGTTTACTTCTCCATATCGATAGGCATAGATCTATAGAAGGCATCGAATCGACATATAGGAAGGTGTCGCGATCAAGAATTTGTTTCGGTCGACACCCAACCCAAAACGTATATACCTTCCGTGGTGCTAGTCGACTCTTAGTGGCAGTGACAATGTTGGTTTATGTGCATCACCTTTGCAAAGTTTCTCGTGAAAAGTAATAGCACCTATATTAAGAGAATACATATCCGAAGACCTTATCCAAAAAGGATCTAGAGAAGGAAAGAACAACTCAGAACTCACAGAGACAATCCAGGATGCTCAGAATGGCTCCAACAAACAAAGAAAGGGAAAAATTCCAAGTTTCCAAAACTCAGTGAAAATGATCGCAAAGAGAGTGTCACAAACTTTCTAATGGCGTAAACGACTCATCAAACAGAGTTATGGATTGAAAGATATTCGTGGTCAAAGTTTGGTCAACCTAGCCCAGTCAGCAGGGGATGAGTCAACATCCATACAAAGGACGTTAATGTCCCTACAACACATATGGCAGGAGTAGGGAAGTGAAATGTGGCTTGCTGACATCAGCATGATGATGTTGCAGCACTAGAGGCTGCCACGTGTCACCCGCTTTTGGCTCTTTTGGACTTATCCGTGGACCAATCGAATCGTGCCACGTGGCAGTCTGTATAGTCCATACGCCTAACGTGGCATGCTGACTTGGCAGGAGGAAGCATGGTTCAATGAGAGGCTACCACGTGGCCCAATCAAGGGCTACCACGTGGCAGGAGGGAAATGCACAAGGTTAGCACGTACACGAAATTTGAAAAAAAAATAGTTGGCAGATCCGCCAAATCTGGCGGACCACGCCAACTATAACCATGGTTGTATATCGTTGGAGAAGGTTCTAGAGCCACTGCTAATAATAGCGGAATGGATATATATTTATATATACCATATAACAATACAAACCAAAAGGAGAGTCTGTGGGGCTTGACCCCAGGACCTCTGCCATAACCAATGCCTTAATACATTCACCCCTAACTAATAGGTCGCGGGTACCACATTGTAAACAATGCCCTGTTTTATTATTAAAAGGTGCATCCGCCCGACCATGGAGGGGGGAGGCGTGCGTACCGTACGACCTTTCGGGCATGTTTTTCAATGCAAAGTACAATCATCATTGTAGGTTGCAAAGGGCACGAAAATCGAGATAGAATTATGCTTGGGCATGGGAGTGCCAGAGTCGGATTGAGGCATGGAGACAATCATTTGTAGGTAATTCGACGCCACGAATTCAGTGGTGCTGTCTGTTTTCTGATATGAGCATTATTTATGTAGCTTGATTTCAGAATGAGGTCTACTTATGTATTTTTTCAAATTCTTTGTTGAATTAATGAAAGAGCCTACCCATTTGAGAGTAGGACCTGGAGACGTAGTCCACCAGGGAGGAACTCCGTTATCAAGTTTTTGTGTTCATATCTGATGCTTATGTCTCTTCATTTTTGAGTTTTCCCTTCTTTAATGGTGCACTTTAATTTATGCTCATTTAATGCAATTCTTTATAAGTCACGATGAAAAGATCATGGATCATGTTGGTATCAGAGTAGTCGTCTTTGACTTGAATTGTTGAGTGTGAATGCTTACTGGGGCCAAGAATAATCAGGGTGAAGGAACTCTTAATACTTTCAATCCCGAAGTTGGTTGTGCATCCTGAAGGAAGAAAATGGGAGAAGAGGACAAGTGTGATGAACAAGGGAAAAACTTTCACATGGTCTTTTATTGCATGTCAGAAATGGTCGAACGAATGTATGGAGATTACGAGAAGAGGATGAAGAAGAAAGGGAAGAAAAATGAAGCACATGCAGATGATGATGCTTCGGTAAACCAAGGGGTTGGAGGAGATCCTCCTTATCCTCCATCTTTACCTTCAAGTTCTAGTTCTTCTTCCTCTGAGCATTCTCATCATTCTAGCCATAAAGCCTCTTTTAAGAAACCATTATTAAAGCTTGATGTAAAATTTGCTTTACCTATGTTTAATGGAGATGCTAATCCTGAAAAGCTAGATAATTGGATCTGACAGGTTGAAGTGTATTGACATGTTCAGCATATTGATGAAGAGGAAGTTAAAGTGCAATTGACTTCTCTTCGGTTGGAAGGCACCGCTCTTGTATGGTGGGAGAGCAAGCTTCAGGACAGAAGTAAGTGTGGTAATCTTTTTTCCTCATGGTCAAAATTTAAATCAGCGATAAGGAAGCAATTTTATCCATTAGGGTATTTACATAAAGAAATGATAGAATGGAAAACTTTAAGGAAAAGTAAACGTCAAACCGTACAAAGTTTCACAGAAGAATTTAGGAACAAAACTCTTGCATTGAACATTCCTTTGGATTCTTATGAAAATTTAATGAAGTATATTGGTGCACTTCATAGTTATATTCATCATACTTTGCTCTTGTTTAACCCCACTAGTCTTGACGAAGTTTGTGTACAGGCCACTCACCTTGAGAACAAGGGGAAACATGTTCAAGAAGATCCCACGAAGAAACCTTCCAATCTCCCACATAATACTTTTAAGAAGTTTAAAATGAAGGACAAGAAGACTGCCATAGTGACGAGAGACGGAGGAAAACCATCTTGCACTCATTGCAAGAAGAACGATCACGATGAAGAACATTGTTGGAAAATGCATCCAGAAAAGAAACCGAAACAGTTTGGTGGAAAGGGGAAGACACACACCATTTCCAACAAGATCTTGGTTCCGATTCAGGAGATGAAGGAAAGATCACAGTGGTTGGAGTACAAGGCAAATATTATCTTCATGTTAGTTCAAGTTCCAATAATGAATCTCATGTTGATGAACGAAAGAGGAATGAGTTATTTCATATAAGAGTTGTATCTAAACATATAAAGATAGATACATTATTTGATCCGGGTTTCCAAGTAAACTTAATATCTGAAGCAATTGTTAAGAAGATGGGTCTTGAAACGAAACCACATCTGAAGCCTTATCTTATTGGTTGGGTATGTGATAAAGCAAAACTTAATGTCACCAAAAAATGTAGGATCAAATTTGCTATTGCTTTAAAGTTGATTGATGAAGTGAATTTGGATGTTGTACCACTTGATATATGTGGCATAGTGTTGGGAAGACCTTATCTTTATGATAAAAAAACAGTCTTCTTTCATCATGAGAACAAATACCACCTTACTAAAGGGGGAATGGAATATATTGTTAGAGCCCGCAACATGAGGGTAAATACAACACTTGTTAGTGCAGGGAAAATGAAAAGACTCATAAGCACTAATAAGAGAAATGTATTCATGGTCATCAGAGAAAAAGATGTCGAGACATTCGACGCTTTCCAAGGGTGTGATCCATCTCATAAAAATGAATTAATTGATACTGTTTCTAAGTATGATGATATTTTTCAGGAACTAGATGGATTACCTCCTAAGAGGGAAATCCAACATGAGATACATCTTTAGCAGGATTCGCCTCTTCCTAATGTGGGAATGTACAAGATGTCAGTTGTGGAGATGACAAAGATCAAGAAGAAGGTACATGGATTATTAGATCAAGGGGTCATTAGGCCTAGTGCATCTCCTTGTGGTTCTTCGATTGTGATGGTGCCAAAGAAGGATGGCACATGGCGAATGTGTTTCGATTACCAGGCCTTAAATAAAATCATGGTGAAAAATTGATACCCTCTTCCTCGTATAGATGATTTACTTGATCAATTGAAGAATGTCATTTATTTCACTAAGTTGGATTTGCACAGTGGATATCATCAAATCAGGTTCGCAGAACAGGATGCATGGAAAACTTCCTTTAAAACCAAACATAGACTGTTTGAGTGGTTAGTTATGTCATTTGGGCTTTGTAATGCTCCAGTAAATTTCATGTGTGTGATGAATGATGTATTCAGGCCTTTCCTAGATGACTTTGTGATTGTATATTTAGACGACATTCTTATTTTTAGCAGGACTTGGGATGAACATGTGATGCATGTAAATCAAGTATTGGATACTTTGCAAAGGGAAAAGTTTGTAAAATTGTCTAAATGTGACTTTGAAAAGACTGCACATGTATACTTAGGCCATATTGTAGGAGGAGGACAATTGAAAATCGATCCATCCAAAATTGATGTAATTGTAAATTGGCATGAGCCAAAAAGTGTAACTGAAGTTAGAATATTCTTAGGTGCAGTCCAATATTGGAGGAGGTTCATTCTCAACTTCTCTTTTATAGCAGCTCCTTTGAATGCCTTAACCAGTGTGAAAAACACTTTTCAGTGGGAAGGAAAGCAACAAAAAGATTTCAACATTTTGAAGGAGAAGATTAGTACCACATTAGTATTAGCACTGTCGAATCTTCAACAACATTTTGAGATTGAGACAGATGTCAGCGGATACGCCATGGGTGTAGTATTGATGAAATATCATAAGCCTATATGTTACCACTTTGAAAATTTTAACCAAGTTGTTTTTAACTATCCTACATATGATAAAGAGTTGTATGCACTAGTCCAGAGTGTAAAGAAATGGAAGCACTACTTGTTAGGGAAGGAAATAATCATACATACATATCACCAACCCTTACGGTATCTCCAAGAACATACCAAATTGCAACAATCTTGACACTACAGATGGATAGGTTTTCTACAACAATTTCATTTGGTAATCAAGTACAAAAAGGGTACAAGTAACAAGGTAGCTGATATGCTTTCTAGACCTCCTATTGTTGCTTCTATTATTTTGAAGAATACTTCTTTATCTCATGATATCTATGTAGAACAGTATGCTATCGATGAATATTTTAAAGAAGTACATGCGAATCTAACCCATGGTGCACAGGTAGAGAACTATTGTCTGCAGAGAAAACTACTCTACCATCTTGGAAAGCTATGTATTCCTACAAGTGAACAAGTCCATGTAATATGAGAAGCTCACACTTCTCTTGTGTCTGGGCATTTTGGGGTAGGAAAAACTATGGCTCATTTGTAGAGGTTTTGTTACTGGCCTCAAATGAAAGAAATTGTAACTAAATATGCAAAGAGGTGTGTGATGTGTTCTACTTGTAATCCCACTAATAGAAAACTGGGGCTATACTCACCACTTCCTATTCCATCCCATCCATGGGAAAGTATCTCAATGGATTCTGTAGGGGGTTTACCAATGACCAAAGGGGGTCATGATTATTTGTATGGTGTAGTGGATAGGTTCAGCAAGATGTGTATCTTGATTCCATGTAAAAAGAATATCATTGTTGAGAAGACTACTAATCTCTTCTTTTAGTATGTTTGGGTTCACTTTGGATTACCCACATCCATTGTCTCAAATCAAGATACTCGATTCCTTGCGAACTTTTGGACTAGATTGTGGGGGATGATGGACACCAAATTGAAGAGGAGAAATGATTTCCATCCACAGACCGATGGACAGATAGAGGTGGTAAACTTAACAGTGGTATTTTTTCTTCGAGGCTACTACAACAAGAATCCCAAGTTGTGGGATGAACAGATACCCTATGTACATCATGCGTAAAACCAAGATTTACATTCATCCACTTAGAGTTCACCTTTTGAGACATGTTTTGGGTACCTACCAAAGGTTCCTTTGGAATTGATGTATGGGAGAGATGCCGATGTGAATGAAGAAAGAATATAGGATAGAGCCCGCAAATTCAGTCAGAGGATCCAACAAATACACCAGGCAGTTAGGGAACAGTTAGAGAAAAGTCAAGAATAGTATAAAGCTCGGCATGACAAGCACAAGGTTGATCATCAGTTCCAGGTTGGAGACCGGGTATGGCTTCACATAAACAAGGAGAGATTGAAGGGTGAAGGAAAGAAACTCAAGACCATTCATTATGGGCCCTTCACTATCTTGGAGAAAATTGGTACCGATGCTTTTCGTCTGGATATTCCACCTTACATGCAGATTTACTTAGTTGTGAACGTTGAGAACTTGAAACTTTTCAAGCCTCCCATGAACATGGATCAAGAGAAGGAAGTTTCAATACCTTCAATTGATGAGTTTTCACCTGAGTGTTTGGATGAGCTACAGGAATATATCATCTTGGACAGGAGGACGAGGACTTCACGCAGGGGTCATGTTGATTATCTTTGAGTAGGCTTAAAAGGCACACGTCCAAGCAAGGCAAAGTGGATAGAGAAGGAAAAATTGAGGGGACTCTTCCCTCACTTAACTTTTGATTGATGAAAGCTTTTGGTGGTCAGAAAATACCTTAGTGGGAAGGCGTACTAATCCAAAAAGGATCTAGAGAAGGCTAAGAACAACTCATAACTCACAGAGGCAACTCAGGATGCTCAGAATGGCTCCAGTAGACAGAGAAAGGGAAAAAATTCAAAGTTTTCAAAACTTAGTGAAAATGGCATGATCGCGAAAAGTGTGTCACAATATTTCTAATGGTGCAAACGACTTGTCAAATAGAGTTACAGATTGAAAGATATTTGCGGTAAGCAGGGGATGAGTCAGCATTCGTACTACTGATTTCATCATCTGTATGGATGATGTAAGCGTCCGTACAACACACGTGATAGGAGAATGGAAGTGACATGTGGCATGTTGATGTCAGCATGATGACATGGCATCACCAGAGAATGCCACGTGCCACCCAGTTTTGGCACTTTTGGACCAATTCGTGGACCAATCAGATCATGCCACATGGTAGTCCATACGAATGACATGGAATGTTGATGTGGCATGATGAATTGGTAGGAGGCAACATGGTCCAATGAGAGGCTACCATGTGACCCAATCAGGGGCTACCATGTGGTAGGCGGGAAATGCACAAGGACAACCCATGAACGAAATTTGAAAAAAACTTAGTTGGCGGGTCCGCCAAATCTGGTGGACCAAGCCAACTATATCCACAGTTGTATATTGTTGGAGAGGGTTCTAGAGCCACTTCTATTAATATCAGAACAAATATATATTTATATACACCATATAACAATACCAAACCAAAAGGAGAGTCTGCGAGGTTTAACCTCGGGACCTCCGCCATAACCAACGCCTTAATGCATCCACCCCTAACCAATAGGTCGTGGGTATCACATGGTAAAAAATGCCCCATTTAATTATTAAAAGGTGCATCCACACGACCATGGAGGGGGGGAGGTGCGCAGACCGTATGACCTTCTGGGCACATTTTTCAATGCAAAGTACAGTCATCATTGTAGGTTTCAGAGGTCACGAAAACTGAGACAAAATTTTACTTGGGCCTGGGAGTGCCATAGTCAGATCGAGGCGTGGAGACAGTCATTTTTGGTTAATTCGACGCCACAAATTCAGTGGCATTGTCTGTTTTCTGATCTGAGCATTATTTCTGCAGCTTGATTTCAGAATGAGGTATACTTATGTATTTTTTCAAATTCTTTGATGAGTTAATGAAAAAACCTACCCATTTGAGAGCAGGACCCAAAGACATAGTCCACTAGGGACGAACTCCATTATCAAGTTTTTGTGTTCAGATCTGATGCTTATGTCTCTTCATTTTTTAGTTTTCCCTTCTTTAATGGTTCACTTTAGTTTATGCTCATTTAATGCAATTCTTTATAAGTCACGATGAAAAGATCCTGGATCAAGACCTCAAGTTGAGCATGCATTCTTTTACCATCGAAACAAAACATTTTCCTTCTCTTCCCAGCATAGTAATCATGCATTATTTTTATAATCGATTCAAGATTTGGTCGACTCTTTCATTTTTTTCTTCCTCTTGTGATCTTCTTGTTTCATGTGCAAGCTTATGTTCTTTTGAAAAGCATTCAGAAAAGAGATTCTTTCACATTGGTTCATCACGAACGTCAACCATCAGCAATAAAATTCTTTCATGCAGTTGATGTGTTAATGTTATTCAAAAAAATTATGTGACATATTCAATATCAGGCAACCTCATATGACCTCTTTAAGATTGCAGAGTCTTCATATCTTTCTTCTTTTACAGGTTCTTGATTCACCATTTCTTTCAAATTTTCTGTAGGTTGATCAACATCCATGCACTTCCAGCATACGAGAGAGTAAAAATCATCAAGAACTTTTTAAAATCTTTCTCCTCTTCTTATTTTTCCATTTTTTGTTTGAATCGTGCATGCAACAATTCCAAGAGCATCTCCCTGGTTCAAATCACGTGGAAACAAAACCAAAATTTTGTAGTCTTAGGAATTAGGGCATAAATTCAAGAGAGACACATTACGCACATCAAGACACACACATAATCCAAATAAGAAGGAGATAAATGTGGGGAAGGCTATCCAACCGTCCATCTTTGAGGTTATTTATGCAATGGGTAAATGGTTGTAGCAATTGCACCTACTCCAACTAATCCTACATTTACCATTTATTACATATATTCTTACTTGAATTTATCCACTTTCTTATATATATTTATTTATACATATGTGATTACTATTAGGGCCTAAGAGTTCCCCCCTCAACACCTGTAGTTTGATCCTTATCACGAAGGTTTTCAAACTTTTTTTATTTTGATTTCAAGACTTTCTAAGTGTTTCACTTGATTGATTTTGAAGTTTTCCTCATTCATTTGGGATTGCAAGTGTTTATTTGAGCATTTTTTTTTAGATTCTATTTCAAACTCATTAAAAAATGAAATAGATACCCATGAGCATAGTTATTTTCCTGTGTCAATCTCGTTAAAAAATGAAACAGATGACTACGATCATAGTTCTTTTCCTGTGTCTAGCTCGTTAAAAAATGAAACATATCCCCCTCCAATTAATTCGAGTCTTCCACTAGATCTCATACCTAAACCTTCATTTCGTCCACCTGTGTCAATTGATCTTATTTCTTCCTCCCTCTTTGGTGAACCTATTCCTATTATTATCCAGGAGTCATTTTGGGTGCAAAAGAAGAGTTGACAAAGAAACGAAACTTGGGGGGCATGCCTCCAGCCTCTAGAAATCATGTTTGAGTTAAGCCACTATCTTTTGTCGATCATGTTGGGGGAAAAGTACCAACCTCTAGACATCATGCTGGGGAAAAAGTACCAACCTCTAGACATCATGTTGGGAAGAAAGCCTGCTAATGGGTATCACTCCAAGCACAATTTCACTCTTTGTTTCAAGCTCATGTAAAAATGAAATGAACACCCCAAGCATAGATTTTCTTTGTTTCAAGCTTGTGTAAAAATGAAACCTACCCCAAGCATATTTTTTCTTTGCTTCAAGCTTGTGTAAAAATGAAACCAACCATGAGCACAGTTTATGTTCAGTTTCAAACTCATGTAAAAATAAAACCGACCTTGAGCATAGTTTTATTCTTTGTTTCAAGCTTGTTTAAAAATGAAACCGACCACGAGAATAGTTTTATTCTCTTTTTCAAGCTTATGTAAAAATAAAATAGACCCCAAGTATAGTTTTATTCTCTATTTCAATCTCGTGTAAAAATGAAACCTACCCCGAGAGCAGTTCACTTTCTGTTTCAAGCTCGTCAAAAAATGAAGAAGACAACCGAGCATATTTTTATCACATTTTTGGGCTCGTAAAAGCTATATGAAAAAGGAACTCTTTGGAGTACAATCGGGCATATTATTATCACTTTTTTGGGCTCGTAAAAACTATATAAAAAGTTCTCTTTGTAGTCTCCTTTAAGCTCTTTTCAGACTCCCTAAACATAAAAATATTGTCGAATGATTTTGTTTTCTTTCACACTCATTAAAATTATTTGAAAGGGAGTCTATTCGGTGTAAATTTGACCCTTTTTCGGACTGGATGGACTAATTACAAAAAAATAATGCTCTATTCAACATTGGCTAGAAGAGTTCTCCCTTGTATTGTTTTATACCTTTTTGGGCTTGTGAGACTAAATTTATGAAAAATAATACCCTTGGAGTCATCTTTAAGATATTTTTAGACTCTCTAAACATGAAAATCCCACCGATATTTCCTTCTTTGGGCTCGTAAAATTATGCTTTGAAGGACCCATATGGGACCGAACCCCTCCTTCTTCAGGTTCGTTAAATATTTCACGAGAGACTCATCAAAGATGAGTTGTACCAAGCATCTATTATCCTCCTCAATATCATTAAAATACAAAGAGGTACTCACCAATTATGGTGGGGGGGAAATTGAAGGAAGTGGGTCAAGTTTTGGAAATCATTATGGAAGTTGTTTGATGTCTCCCTTGAGCATGGCACATGTTTGTGTCTCATCTTATAGTTGGGTAATATGTTTTTCTCTGATTTATACCAATCCTATGAGTCCTCACACTCATTTGGCTCACCCAAAGAGTGCCCCAGTGATCGTCACACTATGTTTTGGTCTATCTCTCAGTCGATTCAATGCCTCCAAGTCATTTTTCATGCCTCACAATGTTCAAGGGAAGTTTCACTTCAAACCAACCACTCTGCAGTATTACCAACTTTCATCCTCATGTAATTCCATACTCATTTTATCTATCATCTTACATCACTTTCCTATGCCAGTTTCATGTCGATGATGGGGGGAACATCATGGCCCTCCTTCGATGAGTTTGTTCCTGTCGACTTCAAAAATGATCTAGGAATTTTACTTAGAAATCATTTAGTACCTTGGAACCTACATGCCTCAATGGAAAGTCTCCTCACATTCGATAATAGGTTTACATCATTGGTCTCTGATCGAATGATTCCATGAATGTTCAACTTCATATCATTTATTCACATTCAATGGAATGTACTAGGTTACCTTTGGAATCATTGTCATCATTGGCGATTTCCCTCGCACTTGTTAACAATATGCATCAATGACCAATAATCAAGTGGTTTCTACCATGTTTGACATCGATACATCTATTCACATGACTAGAATAGTACCACATTGGGATTGGGATGAATACCATAGGAACGCACCTCTGTTACATGCCTTACCTAGGTTGCGATGGAGATTGTATGAGTACTTGGAAGATTCCAGTATGGTCATCGTGCTGGAAATCTTACTTATTTATATGATGTCACATAGATCCACTTTGTATTGGTTCGTGTCTATGTTTTGTCATATCGTAGCTCCATTGTGTATTCTTTAATGACTATGAACTGATTGAGTCATGGAGATATGGATCCACATTGTATCTTTGGTGGTCATATCCTTAGTCATTGCTTTCATGGATCTGCAGTATATTGGTCGACAGCCATGCCTTGATTCAGTTTATTCCAAGCATGGGTATGCCTACCTTGGGTATGATACACATATATTGTTTGATGTTTCTTTGCAGCTTTTGTCCAACTCTCCTATTCCAGAACCCTCACATGCATATTTTTGTAAAGTATTTTTTCCATCAACGTTTCTTCTGACCTCACACTTTAGAGGGCATATGTTACACACCAAATTCCCACACTACTACGTGTCGTGGTTATGTATCACATTCTACTAAGTGTCACACTTATGTATCATATTATACTAAGTGTCGTAAGTTTCTTGGTTATGCATCACATTCTACTAAGTATCACACTTATGTATCACTTATGTATCACATTATACTAAGTGTCATAAGTGTCGTATGCACCTTATAAATTGTTGTATGCACCTTACTAAGTGTCACGTACACTTTATCAAGTGTCTTATGCACCTTAATAAGTATCGCATGCACTTTTTCAAGTGTCACGTGCAATTTATTAAGTGTCACAAATTCATGACCATGTGGGAGTAATTGTCATGTTCCCTAGAAAAGTTGGAAGAGAAATATATCATTTGAAGTTCGAAGTACCATATTTTTCCTTAAGGTTTTGACCCTATTTGAGGATCATCACCCCCTTTATGATACATAAGGAGTGATGAAATATGTACTATCACCCCCTAGAGGGTATTAGGGAGTGATAGTCACCATGTACTCAATGTTAAGGGAGCGATGAAGAAGTTTCAACCATTCCACCTTTTTCTAAGGGAAATATTTGGGGAGATATGAGTTTTTTTGGGTCAAGGATTTGAGCCATATCTCTTTTCTCCATCCTAGGCACTAAATCTCAACCTCACGAGTTAAATCCTCAACCACTTTACCAAGATATCTCAAAGTTTTTATGCCTCAAACCACCATATAATGAGGGTCATGCTTGAGTGAAGAGGGGTAGAATAGAGAGCTTGGAGGAGGTTGTTGCAACATAAAGGTAAATACTAAAGATTGTAAGTTCTTCCATTTTTTTATCTTTCATTTAATAGATAAATTGGCCTATTCCTTTCATGTTTATGTGTTTAAGTGTTTACATGTCTATTGTTGTGAAAATCATCATAGATAGATCTATTTTTACTTAACATTATAGTGTGAAAGAAAGGGATCTCGTCTTGTTCTTTTGCAGGTCCTTTCTTGCACCTAGGAGCTTGAATATCAAGGTCAAAAGGATGGAGCAGCAAGGAAAACCATCGATAAAAAGGTTTGTTATCCATTACTCTCTTCTATCTTACTTGTCAAAATATATCTAAAGGGAAAGTAGTTACCATTTTTTTTCCTTCTATCTTGGATCAAAGAAGGGGTATTGATCCAAGGGGGGTTTCACATGTTTGCAGGAGGGACTTTACCAAAACATCCTTCCAAGATAATTCCTCCATCATTAAATATTTTCCTACCTAAGTCATCTTCTCATACTAGATCTGTAGAAGTTATACAACCAATTCAAAAAGAAATCTCAAATTTTGGGATCACTTAGGAGATACCATAGGAAATTGAAAATTCTAAGATTATTTAGGAAACCCAACCATGTGGGAGTAATTGTCATGTTCCCTAGAAAAGTTGGAAGAGAAATATATCATTTGAAGTTCGAAGTACCATATTTTTCCTTAAGGTTCTGACCCTATTTGAGGATCATCACCCCCTTTTTTATACATAAGGAGTGATGAAATATGTACTATCACCCACTAGAGGGTATTAGGGAGTGATAGTCACCATGTACTCAGTGTTAAGGGAGCGATGAAGAAGTTGCAACCATTCCACCTTTTTCCAAGGGAAATATTTAGGGAGATCTGAGTTTTTTTGGGTCAAGGATTTGAGCCATATCTCTTTTCTCCATCCTAGGCACTAAATCCCAACCTCATGAGCTAAATCCTCAACCACTTTACCAACATATCTCAATTTTTTTTATGCCTCAAACCACTATATAATGAGGGTCATGCTTGAGTGAAAAGGGGTAGAATAGAGAGCTTGGAGGAGGTTGTTGCAACATAAAAGTAAATACTAAAGATTGTAAGTTCTTCCATTTTTTTATCTTTCATTTAATATATAAATTGGCCTATTCCTTTCATGTTTATGTGTTTAAGTGTTTACATGTCTATTGTTGTGAAAATCATCATAGATAGATCTATTTTTACTTAACATTATAGTGTGAAAGAAAGGGATCTCGTATTGTTCTTTTGCAGGTCCTTTCTTGCGCCTAGGAGCTTGAATATCAAGGTCAAAAGGATGGAGTAGCAAGGAAAACCATCGATAAAAAGGTTTGTTATCCATTACTCTCTTCTATCCTACTTGTCGAAATATATCTGAAGGGAAAGTAGTTACCATTTGTTTTCCTTCTATCTTGGATCAAAGAAGGGGTATTGATCCAAGGGGGGTTTCACATGTTTGCAGGGGAGACTTTACCAAAACATCCTTCCAAGATAATTCCTCCATCATTAGATATTTTCCTACCTAAGTCATCTTCTCATACTAGATCTGTAGAAGTTATACAACCAATTCAAAAAGAAATCTCAACTTCTAGGATCACTTAGGAGATACCATAGGAAATTGAAAATTCTAAGATTATTTAGGAAACCTAACCATTGTGTTAGAATATTGTGATTCAATCTATTCATCGGATCCTTGATGAAGGAATACCAGATTTTGTAATTACTAAAGAAATTTTATTAGATTATCCTCCTCAATTGAAAAGTATGGTAATTTTGATAAGATCACGGATTAAAAAGCTTGGAAAATAACTAATTGAGTATATCATACTAGCGAAGGGTAAAAAGGTTCAGTTAGAAGACCCACCCAATCCTCCTTTTACTATAATATCCAATCCTCTTGTTACTAATAAATATTGGCAAGAAGAAATTTCTACTGAAAGTGAATTTTTAGTTTTAGGAACACCCCTATCATTAAAACCTTTGGTAAATAAACCCTATCAACCTCTACCATATCGTTCTACATCTCCTGCATCACAAGGAACTCCTTGAATATCTACAGTTACAATTATGGTTGGAGTCAATCAACCCCGAAGACCTTGGTTAACCTTAGGAGAAGTTAATGTTCATGGTGATCAACATGACTTGCCTAAACATTCTAAAAAGTTATTTCCCACATTTGATCTTGATAACAAAGAATCCCTCAAATATTGTATCAATAAATTCATGTTATCAGTAAATCTAATGAAGGTAGAACACGAAGATTTAGTATGTTTCTTATTTCCTTATACTTTTGAAGGTAGGGCATCTACATGGTTTTTATCTTTGACAACGAGGTCAATAACTAACTAGGATTTTTTTTTAAAACAATTTATTAAAATATTTGGTGACGACAATACCCCAACCACTTTAGTCCTTGAATTATCTAGAGTAACAATGAATGAAAAAGATAAAATCAAAGACTTTAATCAAAGATTCTTGACTTTGTTGAATAAGATACCTGGAGATTCAATACCACCAACTAATGTCCTTCTTGAATTTTATACTATTTCTCTTCCCTCCTCGATCTCCATATTTTTTAAAAGGGAAGCCAAAAATTACTTAGATGAGACAATGCAAGAAAATATAGACATGGAAATGGAAATGATGAGAACAACTAGTAAATCCCAAATCAAATATAGAAGAGCCTTACCTCCTGCTAGGAGGTCACAATTAAAGATGAAAAGAAATACAAGGAGGCTTTATACATCGAGAGTTTACACAAGATAGTTAAAATTCTATCTAATAACATCATAGAAATTAAGAAAAATGTAGCAAAAGAATCAACCTATGAAAGACCATGGAGATCATTTTCTAAAAGAAAATTTCCACCTATTCGTAATCATATTTATGTTGTTGATGATGAAAAATAAGGAGAAAAAGAATAAAATGAAAAGGATGATGAGAATGTTGATACTTTTGAAACAAATCACATTTGGGACATTGTATATGGTGGTATTAATGATGAAGAAGATCTACCCTGTGAAGAAGTAAATGATGTTCAAAATAGAAGTAAAGGTCCTCCTACCAATACCTCAACCCCGTCTCTCACTATTCCTTCCAAGAAAAGTTTACCTCAAGACAAATCAGTAACCAAGACTTTAATTGTATCAGATCAACTTGACTGTGATTTGGTCGAAGACATGAAAAGAAATAGGGAAAACATTTATTTTTATGAATTAACAAAGTTAAAACAACAGAGAAATATTTCACTTAAACCATTAAACAATAATAACGTTGAAAAACATATTGTTGCAACCATAAGTAAAAACAAAGGAAAAACTTCCCTAAATTCTTCTTCAGATAATAAAAAATAGTTCAATGCTAATGATGTGCTAATAGGAGATAAATCCAACTCTCAAACACCACCTTTTCTTCTAAGTTTTGAAATTTTCAACATGAATGTTCACAATTATTTGCTAGAATCTAGGGATTCATCAAATATAATTTAATACTATGTCTGTAAGAGAATTAATGCTACACCACAAAAGTATGGCATACAAATTGTGTAGCTATACAAAACAAGAGTTAAGGTTTTAGGTGAACTTAAAAATGTGTTTATTCGATTGTCTTCTAATCCTAAATTTCATCAAACAATAGACATCATTGTTTCTAGCATTCCAGAATCTTATGGATTGCTTCTAAGAAGGGACTAATATGAAACACTTCATGGTTATTTTTCTACAAACTAGTCACATTTGTGCTTAACATATAATGGTAAACCCAATCAAATCGAAGTGGGACAATAGAAACATATGAAACATATTGTGACTGATATCGATGATGAAAATGAGCTAGTAACATTTTCGAACATCATTTTAGGAAATTATTGTGTTGATTCATTTTTTGGGAATTATGTTGCAAAAAGTTCACCGTTCACATATTCATTAGTGCAATTTGATGTTGTAAAATTTTCCCAAGCTAATTTTTCCAAATGTATAGATTTTGTTTATGATAATTTAGAGTCAAATGTAAATAATGAATTTTGGACCTTATTTTTTTATGGCTCAAAATCTAATGAAGGTGTTGGAGCAGGTTGTGTATTGCAATATCCCAATGGTAATAAAACCATGTTATCCTACATAATAGAGTTTAAAATGCACAAATAATGTAGCTGAGTATGAGGCATTAATCCAAGGTTTGAAAAAATGTTATTGATTTAAATTTTCAATTCATTAAGGTTTATGGTGATTATGAGATTGTTGTTAAACAGGTACAAAATACTATCCATTATGTTTCAAATCATCTCAAAAATTACCAACAACGTATTTTGGATTTATTACCACATTTCACTACTTTTGAAATCAAATTTGTTCCTAGAGATCAAAATTTAGATGCAGACCTACTTGTTAATGTTTCCTCAAAGCTAATTCCCTCTGAATAATTCTCTCGTGATAGACTTTCAATTGGGTTATTGTTTAGGCCATATGTGCCTAACAATATAATGAATAGAGTCTTTAACGATGATGATCATATTATATTTTTTCTTACACAAGAAGGCACATATAAAGATTCAATCATTGATGAGAATCAACATGATTCATAAATTAATCATCCTTCACTAGATTGTAGAGATCAACAAGAAAACATCATTCCTAAATCTGTAGTTAAATTAGAGAATTTTTATGATCTTCATGATGGATTCAAAACACAAACCACTTGCAAAACAAACAGTTATTCCATGAAATTTGAAATCATAAATTTGGTAACTGAAAAAAAATCCATAAAATGTTAATATTGGATTGGGTTGTACTCCTTCAAAAATAAATTATTTTATTAATCTCTTAAACATATACAAAGATATTATTTTCTGGACATTAACGATATGAAAACCTATGTGTTACCCCCCCCAGGATAGGGGTGACTAAGGAGATGATGTCTTGAGACCTGCAGGTTGAAGACATGGAATCGTGAGATCCATATGAGCAGACACAACCCCTCCTCTCACCACACATCACCATTGATCAACAACACCAATGTCCACCACACTAGCTTCACCGATAGAGGACAATAGGTCTAGCTTCATGAGGTAACAAGTCCAATCTCATGGTAAGTGTCATTTTAATAATTGAAGTATTTGAGCATGTTGCAAAGGGTCCTTTCTTGATTATGAAAACATTTTTTTTGGAAATTATACCTTTTTCCTCATTTCACCTTGGTGGTTGACATGGTTTCCTAGTAAGTGGGTCACCCTTGGGAAAATGGTTGCTACTAGGGGGTCTCCTTTAAGGGTCATTGTACCATTCTCGCACATACTTGTCACTTTCCACACCTCTTCCCTTTTTGTTTCCTCATCTTTTGGGTTTTTGGGCTTATTGAGCCCAAGAGGGGCTTGTACCTCACTTGATGGGAAGAAGGGGATAAAGGCCCAGAGGTGTTGTAGCTGGAAAATATTAAAAGACATAAAATATCTCTCTATATGCTCTCCCTAAGGTTCTATTACTGGGATATTTCCCTCGTGACCTTGGATCGTGTCACGACGGAGCAAGACTGGATATACAAGATTAAATCTACCCTCACAATCAAACATACAAACCAATAATAACTACTTTTTCACAGAGAGAAATAGGGAAAGGAGAGAAGAGAAGGGGTTCACCTTAAACCCTTTGTCTAATGTTTATCCTTGCTCATGCTTCTCAAAACACTCCTAGTATCTTCCGGTACAAGCCTACAATAAGAGACCTAGATTGTGCTGCAACGAGGTAATTATAGATCCCAGTATCATATATAAAAGGTACACTTCAAAGCATATATGAAAAAACATGAACATACAATATTACAATGAAACAAGTGAACAAAATATTGAAAGGAAAATATACTCTTCTATTAATCAATGAAATAATAGAGTTAGTTACAACCTGACACTGCTTCTAGCACCGTTTCATAACCAATCACTCAGGTTCCTCCTGAAGTCCTTCAAGCATCAACTAAATGAAATTGTTCCTTAGATAGTCTGATAAGGATAAGAACACACCTTATAACTATATATGAGAGGAAGTAACTCTAGAAAAGGAGCTTCCAAGTTTTGGGAAAACTTCTCAAAGGATGAAGGGGAAGGGAAGCTTGCTCAATTTTCTTAGCATAACCTTGCACCATCAGACTTTTCCTCATCATTTCCATCAAATATGATTTTATATTCTCCTCAAGGGGTTGGGGACGTTGAAATCCATTTTGTACGAGCTTGGAGATGTTGGGAAATGAGACCAACCGAAAAACCCTCCCAAAAACTCAAAATTATTTTATTGTTCATTATTTTTGAGGGAATCCGCAAGTTTCTCACTATAAAGGCATGGATGTTTGCATGTTTCTCAAAGGAAACCCATGGATATGCTCAAAATTCATGTTTTTTAGATGAATTGTATGAGGCAAGGTGGGATTTTTATTTTGCAAGCCAAAGGGAAGGGTAGGCCATAGCACAAGTGCATAGGTGTGGCATTTTATGCTATAACAGGTCTTGAGAGCAATGAAACACTTCTCCATAAAATATTGAAGGACCTTAAAAAAAAAATGCATAATTAATAAATGTCTTACTTGTTGAGGGAATGAATTTTTGGTGTCTTTTACTTTCCTTGCACATGCCACTCATTGTGTTCCTAGCTCCAAGTGGCATTGTGGTTCTCCTTATTTTCCATTGCACATAGCACTCAATGTTTTGGACCATAATAAATTGATGGAAAATAAGGAAAAAGGTTGCATTTCAAATGAGGGATGAAACACACCCTCCACAAAGGCACCCATAAATGAGACAATGTGATCCCTTGATATATCAAGAAATCTATTCCAAAAATTCATACCCTCATCGACCTCATACTCATTACATGAATTAGAGAGGGTCTTCTTGGGAAACACTCCTTGACTTGGGTATTGATCTACCCAATAGGGCACCATGACAACCCTCCCATACTTAAATTTGGAAAATTTTATAAGGTCTTTGAGCATTTGTTTAGTTTGAAAATGGGGGTCTTTATGCATATGTTCAGGTGGTTCTTTTGTTAAATGTGTATTACTTGGCATGATACATATGACTTGTGGACCCTTGGAGGGCATACTTGTTTGTCTTTTCAGGACCTTTCCAAGTGGAAAATCATTCCATGGAGGAATTATTCAATTTTTACCTTCATGAGGGGTTTAAGACCCCAAGGATGGATGTCATACCCCACAGGATGCGAAAAGGACCCCAGAGATATTTTTCACATGAGGTGATGAACGTTGCCTTTGGAGGCACCTTGAAAACACTAAATTATGAAATCATATCCCTTTTCACTTGGACGATGGCCTTTGAAGGCATAGGACGTCACCTTCTAAGCCTTGACGTCATGTGGAGGCTAGGGTTTTGGTGGGTTTGATGGTTCCTAGAGTGATGGATGTGTTTTGAAGGAAGAAGATGCATTATGATGACACTCTAGCTCATGCGATATTGACACGTGACATTTTGAAGCCCAACGAATTGCATCTTGAGGCTCAATGTCACCTTTCTAGGGCATGATGTCACCCTTTGAGGGTTTTACTTTATGTAAATTTAATTTTTTTTAATTGCAAAGGAAAATAAAGGGGGTCTACCTCCCTTTAATTTGTTGTTGACATTTTATAAGGACAAAATTGGTTTATATGGCCTCATATAAATAGATGCCTTATCATTTTCATTTTAGACATAACTCACTTGAGAATTACATAATTCTTGGCTAAAATTTTTGCCCTAAATTCACTCTACCTTGTCTCTTGTGCAATTGGATGCTTCACTTATCTATTGGTTGAAGGAAGGCTAACAAGCTTCTCTTGATGATTGTTTATTGGCAATCATGGTGGAATATCTTGATAAGTAAGGGTTTTTCATATTATCTCTTGGATTAGGTAAGGAATTTATGCAAATTGTATGTGTTTCTTCTTGATTTCAAGGTTATTTTTCAAACCCTTGGAGGATTATAAGGGCATACAGCCTTCATCAACTATCTCTCTTTTATTGTCATTGAAAAGGCTATTGTAAAGGTTGCCACAAGGAGTAAAAAGGCTTACACCCTTGTAGTTTACCTTAGTAAGGTTTTTTTACTCTAGGGAGTAAAAGGGATTACACCCCTAGAAAAGTAATAAACTCTAGCTTATAAACAAGAGACTCCATAACCAAATATATCAGGAACTAATATTTTTGCATTGGAGATTGAATATTGTGCATTGGTAAATGTGATTTCAAGGAGAATGAATTGTTCAATTTTGGAATATAATTCTACATGATTTAAGCTATATTGTTCCCTAAGGGAATCTTGATTAGCCAACTGATATAGATGATGTAATAAACATTTATCTAAAGCCAATAGGGTTTCAACAAACTTGCTCCCTTTCACTCTCTTACTCACTTTTATACCATTGAAATTTACTTGCAAGCTGTCATAATTGATCTACTTCTTAAAAGCTATTGTTTGGGCAGATTGCTTGTTGATTTTAGTGGCTAGAACTTGCTTCTGTAGAAAAATTATTCTACATCCATAATTATCTTACAAAATATTGTTGATAACAGTTAATAACAACCCTCTCTTGTTATCAAAGTCTTTCTCTAATTATTGAAAAATTGTCTACTTGTTGATAGCTTTGTTTTCCAACATCATACACTTGATTTTTATGGTTTAATTTGCATATGTCATAACTTATTTACTACTAATATATATTTCCATACTGCTGCAATTTTGGAACAAAAATATTTCTTGTTTATTCCCCATTGATTTTGAGGCTTTAAGCATCATATATTATCTTGTTTCGTGAAGTTCTAACATTGTTTTACAGGTACACAACCTTGGAAACCATTTACCAGATCATAAGAATTTATCTCAAGCCTCATTTTCATCCTTGACCTTGACCTATAGGGTAAAAATCCAAGCTCTTTTCTTATCCCATCGTAATTCCCCTAGGGTCACTCGGGAATCCTCCCTTGTGTTAGACTTGTCCTTCACTAAAACGAGGGGGGAATCTATTGAGGTGACAGTGATAGGTGTTCCCAATTGTGTCACACACTTGGTGTTTGTTTTGGGATTTTCCCAAACTACAATCTATGCGATAACAATATGATACTTCAACTATTCATCATGTGATTCCATTGAAATCCAATGATAAACCAATCCAACAAAAATTAAGAAACAATCACCCTAACATGGAACAACAAATAAAAAAGGAATTGAATAAATTAATAAAATCAAGAATCATTTTTCCTTTTAGACACTCTCAATGGGTATCTAATATGGTTCCGGTTAGAAAGAAACATGGAGACAATTGAATATGTATTGATTTTGGAAATTTGAATAAAGCATCTGAAAAAAGATAAATTTCCTCTCCCTCCTATGGAACAAATTCTTCAATCTGTGGTAGGTTATGAGATGATGTCTTTCTTATATGGACTCTCCTCTTATAACCAGGTCTTAGTTTCCAAATATGATCAATTAAAAATGACATTTCGAACCAAATGGGGCACTTACACATACAAAAAAATGCCAATTGGATAATAAATGTCAACACCACATTTCAACGTGCCATGGACATTGCCTTTAGAGAGTTAGTAAATAAATCAGTGGTAATATATCTTGATGATTTCACGGTATTCTCTAAAAATATATTTGATCATGTACATCATCTCAAAAAAAAAATTGATCACTGCAAAAAATATGGCATTTCTCTTAACCCTAATAAAACTATTTTTGCACTAACTGAAGGGAAAATTTTAGGTTTCATTGTTTCTAAATTTGGAATTATCATAGAACCTAAAAGAATTAAAGAAATATTATAAATCCCCTTCCCACATAACAAGAAAACAATGCAATCTTCCCTGGGACAGATTAATTTTTTTAGACGTTTTGTCCCAAGTTTTGTAGAGATAGAAAGGTATTTACAAAATATGATTAAGAAATGTATTGTTTTCAAATGGAATAATGATGAAAGAGAATAATCTAAAACTATAAAGGAATCAATTATACAAGCTCTAGATTTATCATCTCTCGGTTTAATAAATATTTTATTCTCTATACTTTTGCTTCTGATTTGTCTTGCGTTGTTTTTCTTACTCAAAATAATGATCAAGATATTTAAATACCAATTTATTTTAAGAGTACAGGTTTTCAAGGTGTAGAAATGAACTATTATTAGGTGGAAAAAAAGTCCTATATAGTTTTCAAAGTAGTCAAACATTTTAGGCCTTTTATTTTAAAGTCACACGCCAAAGTGATTGTTCCATATCCTTCTATTCAAAACTTACTTGTTCAAAAGAATATTGGAGACAATAGACAAAATTAGATGACTACTCTAGAGTATGAATTGGGAATTAAACCATCCAAAGTCATCCGAGGTATAGGCATGTGCAGACTAGAAACATAATCAATTGATTTAGAGTCATAAAATAAAACAAAAAAGGAAAATGAATCAGAGTTGGAAATTAATAAAAATTAATTTACATCTAGTTCTATTGATTCATTATATAAAGATCTAAAATTATTCCTTACTCATGGTTTTTCTCCCTTACATTATGAACCTAAGATGAAGAGAGAATTGTGATTGAAATATGCTCATTATCAATTGATTAATGGAGTGTTATTCAGAAAAAATTATGATTATGTTTTGTTGACGTGTTTAGAAAAAAACAGATATTGATAAAGTGTTATTTAATTTACATGAGGGCCCTACAGGTGGACACTTTAGTGTTGATACTACTACCCATAAGATACTATGAGAAGGATACTATTGGCCAACTTTATTTAGGGATGCTTACACATATGTTTGAAAGTGAAAGGTTTGACAAACTTCTTCTGGAAGAGAGAAAAATATTTTATTCCCATTACAGTTGGTGATGATTGATGGACCATTCGAACAATGGGGATTGGACATCATTGGAGAGATAACCCCGAATTATTCTCAGTTACACAAGTAAATTTTGACAACAACTGATTATTTCACTACATGGATAGAGGACATCCCTTTAAAAATAGTTAATCATAATCAGGTGATATCTTTCATTGATTAGTTTATTATTACAAGGTTTTTTGTTCCTAACACTTTAGTTTTTGAAAAGGATTCATATTTTTCTTCAATCAAATTAACTAACTTTTTTTCTAGAGAAAGGTATTAAAATTAAATATTCTGCCAATAATTTTCCATAAGGTAATGGTTTGGTAGAATCCACCAACAAAAACCTTCTCCGGATCATTAAGAACATTGTAAATGAAAATTAGAGAAATTGGCATAAATCTCTTACATCTACATTATGGGTTGATAGGGTCACACCTAAAACTGCATTAGGACATTATTCTTACTCCTTTTTTTATGGAAAGGAAATAATTTTACAAACTAATGTAGCTTTACCCTCTCTCCAATTAGCACAATCTGTTAGAGAGGATCCTTGTCCCAAATGTAGGAATGTATTGAGGAATTATTAAAATTGGAAGAAGAAAGAAATACAGAAAAAAATATTTTCTCTTAACACCAAAAACTAATAAAGAAATGGTCCAATAAGCATTCATTTAGCAATAAATTTTTTGAATTTGGTGGTTTAGTTTTGAAATGGGACAAATCCCATGAGGAAAAAAGAAAACACACAAAATTTCAAAGACTCTGGTTTGGTCCATTTCAAATTGTTGAGAAAGTTGACCTTTCAATATATATTCTTCAATCATTAAAGGGGGGGGAATAAATCCTTCATTTGAATGGTCATATTCTTAAAAAACATATTTCATGAAAATCATAAAACTATAAATATGTTTATATGTTAGATTTTCTTTTATGTTTTGATTTTATCAGTTTTATGTGAAACAATAAAAGGGTTTTTTATCCTCAATAAATAATTGAAACCATCTGGGTTGTATTATATGCATGTCTACAATTCAAAGTATCACACTAAAAGTATCTATATACAGTTCTATGATTCATAAATAAAAATTTATATACTTATGGTGGAACTCCTATGTTACCAAGAGCTCATATTTATATTACTAGTAGATTTTTAGGTCTCTTACAGTTTGCTTCTTCTGAGCCCCATTCATCTCATATTTAAAATCTTATTCCTAAAATAATTGGTTGAAGGAAGCCCTTAAGACAAACTTTGGAAGTGAGTATACTTCCAAGCAAATATAAAGAACTCTCATATCACCTCGCTTCCCTAAACACCTATTTGTGCACACACACACACAAATCATTAAGGGTGTAACAAAATAAAAGGGAAATTGAAATCACTTTATAGTGTGGGAAGTACAAGTAAACCTTTTGGAGCTATGGACACCCATTGAAAGTGAGTCATTACTTGTATGATACCAAGGCACCTTCGTCGAGGCTATGGATGCTCATGGGAAGTGAAGCAATGTTGGGTTAAAAAGAGAAAAGGAACATGTTGATTCATAAAATTGTCAACAACATTATAGCCTGAAAATAGTTGCAAGGTACAATTAATTTTTTTTGATATCTATGATATAAATATATAACTATTAGGTGGGACCCCCTAAGGGGAAAGAAAGGATGTTTATTTTCAAGTACCCCCTGAATAGAAACATTACTAATCTATGGAAAAGTACATGATGGGTTCATTTAAATTATACAATGATAATGTTTCCTTCTTTCAGTTTGATTATGAGTTCCATATATGATTTGGTTACAAGAGGAAAAGAAAAAGGTTGTTCCTATAAAGCTTCAAAAGGCATCCTATGATGCATACATTATTATACTAAAAAGATGTTATTATGATTATATTTTTGAAACTTATTGTGGAGATCATAAGTCATAAAAGGTTTGGCTAAATCGGTTTTTAAAAGCACACATCATCTCAACAAATATAGGTTATGATCGTTGAGTGATAAACTATGTTAAGAACCAAATATCAATATAGCATAGAAAAACCTCAGAATAATTACTCAACGCCTTGAAAAAGAGAGAAATTCAGATAATAAACCTCTTCGAGGGGGCAACCTCCTTATGCCCACATAAATGTACAATTACAAGATGATTCCAAATGAAAATGTCTCCTTCATATATATAGGAGACTATAAGGTATAATTACAACTAATGGACTAAAGCCAACATAAATAAAATAACATTACTAATGTAATATGCCCCAATTAAGGGGTAATGAGCCATTATTTAGGGCTTAACATGCCCCTCCCCTTGAGACAAGTGTTGTCCGCAATGCTTGAGTAACTCTGGATGCTTATGTATAAAAGACTCATCTTCTCAAGTGGAATCTTCAGCTGGTATTTTCCTCCATTTATTGAGATACTCTAAAATGGATCTATTCCTCAGCTGGCGAATTCTTGTGTCAGTGATGGCTTCAGGCTCCAATATGATTTTTCCTTCCTCATCAAGTTCTGGCAATACAGTTTGAACTGGGATCTTGTCACCTATAACCTTATTTAAGCATGAAACATGGAAACCTGGGTGTACTCGTGAAGATGCAGGCAAATCCAATTTGTATGCCATAGTACCAATCTTTTGCAACACCTTATAAGGGCCATAGTGCTTTGGTGATAATTTATTATCCTTATTGGCTTGCTTGAGGGACATCTGTTTGTATGGTTGTAGTCTTAAAAACACCCAATCTCCTACTTCAAAACTTCTTTCACTACGATGTTGATTTGCTTGTTGTTTCATGCGATTTTGTGCCATGGTTAGGTTGTCCTTTAATATTTGGAGAACTTGTTGTTGATGCTCGATGTGATCTTCCACTGCTTGAACCTTATATTTTTATTTTAGAGAATAAGTGATGGAAGGAGGGTGATATCCATAGATTTCCATAAATGGTGTCATTTTTGTTGCAGTATGAAAGGAAGTGTTATACCACCATTCTGCCAAGGGTAACCATTTGAACCATTGTGTTTGTTTATCAGAGACAAAGCAACAAAGGTAGCCTTCTAGACATTTGTTAACTATCTCAGTTTGTCCATCAGATTGAGGATGATAGGATGAGCTATGAGACAATTGAGTACCCAAACAAGAAAATAATTCTGTCCAAAAATGTCGAGTGAAGATGGGATCTATGTCACTTACAATACTCTTTGGGCTGCCATGTCGCTTTTGAACTGTCTCCATGAATGAAGTGGCAACTATATTGGCTTTAAAGGGATGAGAGAGTACACAAAAGTGTGCGTACTTTGTCATTCTATTAACAATCACCATGATGGCACTCTTTCCTTAAGACTATGGTAACCCTATGATGAAATCCATGGAAACCTCCTCCCAACGTTCACTTGGAATGGTTGATGGTTGTAAAATACCAGGGGTCTTAATTGTTTCCACCTTATTTTGTTGGAAAACCAAACATTATTCCACAAACCTTTGAACATCAGTTTTAAGGCCATCCCAAAAACATTCCTTCTTGACCCTATGGTAGGTTTTCAAAAATCCTGAGTGCCCTCCTACTGGAGGTGTGCAATTCCAATATAAGCAATCTTTGTACCATAGTGAATCATTTTTCCATGTAAATGTATCTGATGCACTGGAATCCTGCTGCAACCTTTGAATGAGAGCCCACACTTTTTTGTCATTCTTCCATTCATCCCTTGCTTCTATTATCTAATCAGGTTGGATGATCGAGATATCACAGAGAAAGGCCTCAACATCTTCATCCTTTCTTGAGAGTGCATCTGCCAAAATATTTTTCTTCCCTTTTTTATAGATGATTTAAAAATCATAACCCAATATCTTGGTTACCCATTTTTGTTGTTCTTCTGAAGATAGTCTTTGTTCCAAGAAGTATTTAAGACTATCATGATTTGTTTTGACCTTGAAGTGCCTACCTATTAGGCAAGGACGCCATTTCTTCTATGCATGTATTATTGCCATCATTTCCTTCTCATAAATGGGTTTGTGTAAGTCCTTTCCCTTGAGTGGTCGACTTTCAAAATCCAGAGGCCTTCCTTCTTACATTAGGACAATGCCAATTCCATTTCCCAAGGCATCACATTCTAGAATAAAGGTTTTTGTGAAGTTTGGAGTGGTCAAGACAGGAGCTTTTCACATCACCTCTTTAAGTTGTTCAAAAGATTTAGTTTCCTTTGGAGTCCATGAAAATGCATCCTTCTTAGTTAGTGTCGTTAAAGGTGCTGCTATTCTTCCATAGTGCCGAACAAACTTGTGGTAGTAACCTGTCAAACCCAAAAATCCTCTAAGATTCTTCAATGTTTTGGGAATCGGCCAGTCCATTATGGCCTTAATCTTGTTAGGGTCTGCCATGACACCTTCATGAGATACAATATGACCCAAATACTCTACCTACTTACTCTACCTCCTTCACTCCAAAGAAACATTTGGATGGTTTGGCATATAATTGTTTCTCCTTTAGTAGTTGTAGCACCTTGTCAACATGTCGCACATGATCCTCCCAAGACTTGCTATAGATTAGTATATCATCAAAAAATACTAACACAAATTTTCGAAGGAAGGGCTTGAAAATGGAATTCATCAACCCTTGGAATGTGGAAGGTGCATTTGTAAGGCCAAAATGCATGACCAAAAATTCATAATGGCCTTCATGAGTTCAGAATGTTTTTTTTGGGATATATTCTTCCTTCATTCTAATCTGGTGATACCCTGAACGAAGATCCAACTTTGTGAAATAGATTTTTCCATGCAGTTCATCTAACAATTCATCAATGACGGGAATATGAAACTTATCTTTAATAGTGATCTTGTTGAACTCTCTATAATCTGGAAACATATGCCATGAGCCATATTTCTTGAATACCATTACCAGCGGTGTAGAGTAAGAACTTTGGCTAGGTCTAATAATGCCAACCTCTAACATTTATTCAACCATGCGCTCAATTTCACTCTTCTGGGCATAAGGGTATCTGTATGGCCTGATGTTAGGAGGAACATTCCCAAGAATTAGGTGAATATCATGATCATGATTTCGAGTGGGTGGAAGACCTTTGGGAATATCTTCAAATA
>ML779228.1:339355-357815 GCA_009831015.1 Picea engelmannii | reverse complement strand
TCTTTCAACAACCATTGGTTTCCATTGCGTTGCTTTATTTTTACCTTTCCCATTCCAACAATTTTGCATGGTGCATCATCACCCAAATGAACCTGTCCAAAATCACCTTGAACATAATATAGAAAATGTTTCCTATGGGGTGTGGTATGAAATGAAGCCCCTGAATCTTCTACCCAAGACTGAGAAACATTATCTACAGAAATAATCAAAGCATATTGTAACACATCACCTATTACATTTGCTTCATGATTTCTCTCCTGCTGTCCATATCTTTGTTTCTTTGGAGCTCTGCAGTCTTTCTTCAGATTTCCTTTCTTCCCACAATTCCAGCACTCTATCTTTCCAAGTCTGGATTTGGATCTACCCTTCCTAGAATTCCCATTCTCTGAGCCCTTTCCACTATCCTTTTGTCTTCCCCTGTTCTCCATGTTCAACGCATTACCTGATGTCTCACCTGTGCTTTTCCGTCGCATTTCCTCACTAAGGATAACACCAACAACATCATCAAATTTTAAAATATTTGAACCAAAGACAGAGTTACTTACAACCATGACCAAGCCATTCCAGCTTTCTGGCAATGAGTACAAGATTAGAATATCCCTAACCTCATCATCAAAATCCACTTTTATAGAACTTAGTTGATTAGTAACCGTATTAAATTCATTTAAATGATCTACAATAGACCCACCTTCCAACATCTTCATATTAAATAATCTATTCATTAGAAATACCTTATTGGACATTGAGGGTTTTTCATACAATTTGGCCAACACGTCCATCAAACCCTCTGTTGTCTTTTCTTTCGAGATATTGAAAGCCACCGACGCTGCCAGGCTCAGACGTATTGTTCCTAGAGCCTTTCTGTCAAGAATCTCCCATTCTTCATCCTTCATGGCCGCCGCTTCTTTGCTACTCTGCTCAATGGTAGGAATAGATCCTTCTGATATAAATAATCTTCCATCTGCATCTTCCATAACTGGTATTTTTGGCCGTTAAATTTCTCGACCCTAAACTTTCCATCTTTCGACATTGCTCCCACTCAAACCAGGAACCCTCTTTTCCTGTGAGTTACCTTATGCTCTGATACCAGTTGTTAGAAAAAACAGGACCGTGGAGCAATAAAATAAAACAAATGCATAAATAAAACACAGAAGATACACAATACAAGAGAGACACAGATTTACGTGGTTCACCCAGTGTGCGCTACATCTACCAGAGAAATTGTCAGGTCCTTTCTTTATTATTATCCAACAAAATGAAGGGATACAACCTACAGCAAAACCTGTTGTAACTTCCTCTTCTTTCTCTCACAGTCTCCTCTCTCAGAATACAATACTCGCCAACATACATAGACGCAATACATTTCCCTCATAAAAGAGGGTTTCCTTCTAGGGAAAAAACCCTAACATAATCTCTATTGTTAGATCTGCGACCTTATAATGAATGGTCCAGATTTACAATAAAATTACAATATACTTTTACAAGGAAATTTTTGCTTTGGGGGCTTCGCCCCCGAACCCCCACTGGGGGCCCACCTGCCCCCAGACCCCCTAACTGGGGGGATAGCCCCCCCGGACCCCGCAGAGGGGGTAGCCCCCCTCTGCACTCCCCCGCGTGGAAGAGTGTACATACTTCTGGGGTGTAAATACTTCATGGGGTATAAACACGACTGAAAGTAAATGACCTCTAAATCAGGAAGATAATCAGGCTCCACAACCAACAGTCAGTGTCCATGATAATCATATTTTGTCTTAAGATTTAAGAGTCTATCTCTCAAGAGGAGATCTACATGTTCGCAGGGAGATTTTTCTATGACAGAAATTGGCGACTCTATTGGGGATCAAATCAAAACTTTTAGTTTATGTTTTCCTCACAGACCTTGTCTTACCCTTTGTTCTTTTTAGACCTTGTTCACCCTGTATATTTGATTTCATATGCTGATTGAATCCTTATTCCATCAAATTCATCTTGATTGCCAAAGTTCAATTGAGTTTTTGGGTTTTTTGGACAATTTTCTGGGTTTGAGGACACCAGTGCTCCCCTAACCTGTTATTAGAGTGCCAATGCTCCCTGGAAGTCTTAGACAGAGCATTATAATGCTTTGGTGCCCCTTACACCAGAGCGTCAGCCTTTCTTTGCAAAAAAAAAAAACCCTTCCAGAATTGTATTTTCTAAAATCCACTTTCTGTTTTTACCTTTGCTCAACTTCTTTGTGCTTCAGTACATCTTCCTATTGACCTTTGATGCTCTGATTTCTGGGAAATCAGCATTTTGTTGTTCAGATTTTTGACCTTCTTCCTTATTTTGAGTTTTTCTTCTGTTGAGAACTTGGGATCAATCCACGGTTGTCTCCTCTCTTATCTGACTGAGTGAAAACTGTGGTGAAGAACATCAGAAATCTGTGAATCATCTCATTTGGTTCTTTGAGGTCATTTTTCTTAGCATCTTTCTTTTGTGTGAAATTTTTGGTTTTCTTTGTTATCTTTTGTTTTCTTTTTTGCTTCTTGTTTTGAGTCATAGCAAGAGGGCGTGTTGTTTGTGTGAAATATGCTTATGCTTGTCTGAGTCTCCTTGATCTAAAAGGTTAGTTGGCAGGAGAAGTTACGTATTGAATTTATTATCATTTGCATACAAACAATAAAGATACATCTTAGTGATTGATTTTCATATTAGGAGGAATTTCTGAAATGTTTTAGCATTACATTGGATTTGATTGAGGACATTCCTTATTAGTGTTTGATAGTGAAAACAACTCTCTCTCTCTCTCACTTAAATAGGTGTTCATTGAAAAGAAATGATTGATTATCATCTTTTATGCATCTTTTGGGGAATTGAGTCATCATTCCATCAGTTTCACTTTCATACACCCTTTGAGTAAAGAACAACTATAAAACGAATGCTAATTAAAAAACTATCTAGAACATTTTTGTTTTTAGGATCTTCCACCAACAGTAGACTAGGGTTAGCACTTTGGATTAGGATGCGAGTACAACTCTCCAAAGTTTGCAAAACAAACATTAGCATACTGAGCTAGGGAGAGTCAAATCTAATTGTCGTATAGGTTTTCTGGGATCCCCCTCTCACACAAGGGTTATGCACGAGGTCACATTTGGGAAAATTATGGAGATGATCCCTCTGTGGTTCAACTGTTTGTAGTGGTCAGATCGTATATTAGGGGTCACCTGAAGGTATACTCACGATTATGTGTGGGAGCCTCTCGGGTTTATTTCAGACTTGTTGTCCTGCCCATACGTTCGGATTGGACTATCGACTGTACCCGCCCAAGGAATGACTGCGAATTGGTGTCTTTAGTTTCCACAATCTTTAGGTACTTACACAAGGTGACGGTGAAGAGAAGTCTCACTGTACCTGGAATAGACATTGGTCAAACTCACTCGGGCTCCTTGGAGGGTAAATCCACAATCACTGCATGGAAGCTTGCACCAAGGTGAAAGTTCGTTAAGCAGGTCACCATTGTAACTATTCCACCATGTTCTATCCCCTTCTCGACTTGATCACGCGACATTGGATTTCATCACCAACTAGTACGGTCATCGAGAGAAATTTTGTTTGCTTGGTTGATTCCTAGATTTTATTAGCGTATGTTGTTTCTTTTTGTTAGTTGGCCCTAGTTTTTCAGTGCATTCTATTATTCTACACAATTGAGCCTATAGATGATAAAGGTCTTCGCTGATCATGTAGGATGCAAGGGCTGCCTTTGGAAGGCTATCAACCCTTACCTCCTAACCCTCCAGAAGACAACTACCGTAGAGAGGTAGAAAATCAATCTGATGCTGGAAGTGTTATTGCTCCTCTATTAGATAACTCAGAAGGCTCTTTGGTTACGGTTGACAATCCCACTACATCTGTGTCGGTAACCACTCTCGAACCACTTTTGCTTCATATAGACTCCCTTGGGAACATCATAGATGAAGAGGTCGCACGATTACCAGAGAGGACTTTTACCGAGACATACATGGGATCCACAAAACCAATCTTTGGTGATGAGCATAGGAATCTTGTTCATCCTAGCATTGTAGTAGATACCAATCCCACACTTGCTCATTTTGTATGGAGGACTTCATCGGGACGTGATCTGTATGAACATTTCAAATCCTTTCGACAACCCTTTCATCCTCATGACCCTCCTAGTAAAACAGGACCATCCGGTCAAACCATGAATCACCCGGTCGATCAGGTTATTAACTCTATTGTTACACCAGCACAAGTCCATCCTAATGCTGGACTCATCACCTCTACACATCTCCAAATCACTTCAATCTCTACCCTCGTTTCTAGAATATTTTACTTTATAGCTCCACATGTTCCACATGATCCTAATGGGACATCTTCTCACCCGAGAATGTAGACCCTTGTTGGCCAAACACAACCGACTGGAGGAAAACCACCATCTAACGAACCTTTCCCTCCTAGAGGACTACTTTTCCATGGAAGGCCTACCCCTCCTAGGGGACAGCCCCTTTTTCATGCTCCTTCTGGAGGGAAACCTCTGTTTGCTAGTCATACCCCGATCGTAAATCCACCGCTGGTAGGGGGGAAACCTTCGTTTGCTGGAAACCCTTCACAATCCTGGGGAGTATCTTTAGGAGGAATTTTTATTCAACCCCACGTTGGGGGGAACTCATCTCATAATCCACTAGGAGGAGTCTCAAATCCTGTTCCTTCCGGAACATCTTACAGACAACCTTATCTGGGCAGCATCCCAAACACCACCTGGAGTTCTCCGGGACCACAGTCTTATCCTCCTCATGGGTCTAATGTGTATCCACCTTCGGAATCTACTCCTTACCATACTCAAGGGAAAAATGTTTATTCTCATGGGAAAGAAAATCACCCGACCTATAATGCTTAGAACCCATTGGTTTATGCAAATGTTTCTCATCCATCATCGAATCTTGTTTATCCTGGCCAGCAACAACCATATGTAGGCGGGCCTACTGGTTACAACTATCCACCTAACCCAGTTTATGGTCCTACTGGTGTTCCTATGCTGCACCAGTATCATCCACAAGTTAACTGACAACTACATTTCCTTGCGACTCAGGATCTTCCAGACTTGTCTCAGTTAACCAATGATCCTATTTTTCATTCACTGGTTTGGCCAGTTATTCTAGCTAAACTTCTTTCTGATATTCCAAAATTTGACAGAAAATCTGGCGAAGATCCAAACAACCATGTGATGAATTTCCATTTGTGGTGTTCATCAAACTCCCTCATGGATGATTCTATATGTTTGCGTCTTTTCCAGTGAACACTTATAGGCTCGATGACAAAGTGGTATATTGAACTACCACGTGCTTCTTTTCATGATTTCAATTCCCTCGCCATGTCTTTCCTCACGCACTTTCAACTGCCTATTCACTACGAGACGGGTACTGAACTCTTGACCTCCCTTCGTCAAACTAACTCTGTGCATATCTCTGACCATATTCATGAGTGGAGGCGACGACGAAGGATGATCAAGGCAATCATTCTTGACATATTATTGGCAGAATGGTTTACTAAATCACTTTTACCCCTGATCTCTCGCGATGTCACTATGGGTGGCGCGGTCACATAGGAACAAGCCATCGCTCGGGCTCAGTATTTAGATTTGTTTTATTCCCAATCTGGTACTTTGTATGATTTTCTTCTGAATGTTTCTCGAGTTAATACCAATCCATCTAAGCCGTCATCCTCATCTCATGTGGATGGTGTTATCGGTTCCATCAAAACTCAATATTTTTCCCAATCGACCACACTCTCCTCTACCTCCCCCCAAACTCATATCTATGAGGTGAATGAAGTTCAATATTCCCCTTCACAACAATCCGGAGGTAAGAAGAAGACAAAGAATAAATCAAAAAATACCAATGAACAACAAAAAAATCAAACACCTGCTACCGAAAAGAAAACACAATGAAAACTGAAATTCCCATGTATCATTTGTGGTGACAATCACTACACTCGAGACTGTCCACTTCGCAATGAAGTGGCCAAAATTTTTCAGGGAAAGTCACAACCCATTGTGCTTACTTAGCCTTTTCCATAGCAACAATCCATGGTTGTTGAAACCCCCTCTCTTGGGGGCAGTTCTAGCCATCCTAATGATGAGGCCTCGTCAAGTGTACATATTTATATGTTTAATGGGATTAATTTGACCACTCTCTCTAAGACATACGACACACCAGGTAACCCTGACAAAGGAAAAGACATTAACGGTACCAGTACTTTACCGAATCCATCATTGTCCTCCATTAGTCTTCCATCGGTTAATCCTCTGTCAGGACCACTTCAGATTGAGAAACCCATGTTCGACTCTATCTTACACCCTCCTAAGAGCACTATATGCAAAGCTACCTTTAATCCTAGTTCACGTGCCACCCAGAACTACAACATTGTTGAAGATTTGGCTCAAGCACTATGTGCTATGTCTGCATTAGAAGTTCTACAACACTGCCCCAGTCAACGTAGAACGCTCTTGGTCAGTATTGGAATTGTTGATCCTGAGTCATCCAACCATATCATGTTTAACCTGGACAATTATGCATCTCGACTCTCTCACCAACTTGCTTTTCAAGTTGATGTTGTTGTTCATAATCAACAAATCCACCAAACTATTCTGGATGAGGGAGCCTCAACTTGTGTCATGTCTTTAGCATGTTGGGAAGGTTTAAAATCACCCACACTTAACAAATCCCCAACGATGTTACGAACCTTCGATGGGAAAGGTTTTCATCCCTATGGGATTTTACAGTCCCTGCCCATCCAATTGGGTGGAAAAACTATTAATGTTGATGTCGAGGTGGTCGACGCTCCTCTCGATTACAACTTGTTACTTGGAAGAAGTTGGTTTTATGCTATGATTGTCATTGCCTCATCAGTTTTTCGATGTGTCCAATTTCCTCATCAGGGAAAATTTGTCACTGTTGATCAGTTGGATTTTTTCACGACCGATGCTCGCGCTCTCGCTACCAACAATATTCCTTTCTTGGGAGACCACAAGATCACGTATGAAAGTGTTGGTGTTGGCTTACTAAAAGATTCTAGCCTCATGGGTACCTTCCCTACACCACTTCCACCGACTACACATCATATTGCCACCGTCGATATGATTTCAACCGCGGCTTATCAATCTTTGGAATTATCTGACCCTTGGATTGTATCTTGTCCGTTGGAATTCAATGCACTAGGTGACACTGTGCCACTTAGTCCAGCTGAAACATCATATGTTTCTATCCAATCCACTTCTCCCTTGTCAGATGACCAACATCTATTGGCACCTAACATTTCCTCGATGCAATCACGGTTGAGTTCCTTGTCATCTGCGATCGACTACATTTCCATGATTTTTCCCTCGGATGAATCTATCATGGAAATGTTTCACATTGACAAGCTACCTTGGGATGATAACTATCATTGATCCTCTTTTATTCCCCCTCATGAAGAAATTTGGGCGGATATACATTCTATCTCCCCTCATGATGTCGATTTTCTATCGTCTCTCGTGCCTTCAACTTCTGATGATTTGGATCTGGTAGTGGACATGGTGATTTATTTGGTAGGGTTATTGGAGCCTGATCTCGTTACCCCTATCACGACACTCGACATGTGTTCCTTCCTGAGTGATTATCTTCCATCCAGCGTAGATATCCTAGAGGCCATGACCAAGTTTTGTCCCTTGACATGGTATCCTTCTAGAGAATTATTCTCTCAGAAGCCATGATCAAGCAAAGGCCAAGAGCATAGTTTCTCTTCTCTGTAGCAAGCTCATTAAAAAATGAAATAGAGGCCCTGAGCATATTTCTTTTCCTATGTCAAGCTCGTTAAAAAATGAAACAGTCCCCTCGCTTGAACCTTCTTTTCATCCACCCTTCTCATTTCTCTCATCTAGTAGAGAAATTGGTGACAACCTCAAAGTCAGTGAATTAATTGAATCTTGGAGGGCATGTCTTCAGCCTTTGATGATCATTCTGGAGTTAAGCCACTAGATTTTCAAGCTGGGGGCATACCAAGCTTAGTCTTTGTTCTTTCTCATGCTCATAAATACATGAGAATTCATCCAGGTAAACTTTTATCTCTTTTTCGGACCTGTATGGATACACGAAAAAGGAACCCCCTGGAGTCTCCTTTAATCTCTTTTCAGACTCTCTAAACATGAAAAGATTGTCGCGTGATCTTGATTCCTTTCCCACTCATTAAAAGGCTTGAAAGGGCATCTTTCGAGTGATAATTTATCTCTTTTTCAGCCTCAGGAGACTAACATTACGATAAAGGACAACATTGGAGTCATCTTTGAGTTCTTTTTAGACTCTCTAAACATGAAAAGATTGTCGAGCGACCTTGTTCTCTTCACGCTCGTTAAAGTATTTGAAGAAAATATCTGTTGAGTGATAGTTTATCTCTTTTTCGGTCTCATTAGACTACTTTACGAAAAAGGAAATGAGAGATTTCTCTTTTAAGTGTTTTTCCAGACTCTATAATCATGAAAAACCTTCGATTTTACCTTCTCTAGACTCATTAAACCATCATACATTGAAGGGCCCATATGGGACCGAAACCTTACTTCTTCCAGTTCATTAAACAAAGGAAGAGGAACTTATCGAAGGTGGGTTATATCGAGCATGTGTTACCCTCCTCGATCTTGTTAAATTAAAAAGAGGTACTCGTCTATCTGGATGGGGGAAAAATTGAAGGAAGCAAGCCAAGCAGTTTTTTAGAACATTACCAGTAACTCTTAGAGTCGCCCTTGAACACGAAACTTTGTCTTTGTGCACATATTAATCCGTTGAACCTCTGCACTGAACCAATCCTCTAATTTTTTCTTACTCCTTTGGGTCATCCGACGAAAGTCACAGTATCCATTGCATCATCATGTTTTGGTCCATGTCATGTTTCTGCTGTTGTGCCTCAGTGTTCAAGGGAAGTATCTGCCTCGAGAGTTAACCATCACAAATATCTTTCCTCAATACTCGTGTCAGTCCATGTTCATTTGATCTACCAATTACATCTCTGTGTCTGTTTCATGTCGTTGATGGGGGATACATCAAGGCCCTCCTTCGACGAGTCTATTCCTATCAACCTCAACACATTATCCAGGAACTAGACTTAGAAACCAGTTAGTACTTTGGGACCTGCATGCCTCAATGGAAAACCTCCTCACATTCAACAGTGGGTTTACATCATTAACCTCTAATAAGATGGTTCCATGGATGTTCAACTTAATCTCATCCATTCACATTCATTGGAATGTACTAGGGTACCTTGGGAATCATTGACATCAATGGTGATCTCCCTCGTGCTTGTTAACGGTTTCCATCATTGACCAGTAATCAAGTGGTTTCTGCCATGTTCGACATCAAGACATCTATTCACATGGTTAGATTCGTACCACATCAGGATCGGTTAGAAGACCCTGGGTTGAGTGATCACTCTGATATGTACTTTGCCCAGGTTGCGAAGGATTTTTTCTTGAACAATGACACATATACTGTTACATAGATCCACTTTGTATTGGTCGTGGCTATGTCTTGTCATCTCGTAGATCCACTGTGTATTCTTAGTGGCTATGATCAGTTCAAGTCATGGGAGTATAGATCCATAGTGTATTTTCAGTGGCTATACCTTTTTATCAATATAATTATGGATCCACAGTGTATTTTATGGCGGCCATATCTTGCAAGTCTTAATCACCCAAGCATAGGTATGCCTGCCTTGGGTTTGAAGCATGTCATAATATTTGTTGGATGTTTGTTTGCAGCTTCTGTCAAGTTCTATGAGCCCGCACCCTTGCTTGAAATTCTGCAAAGTATTTCAATTATCAGTTCTCATCTTCTAACTTCATACTTTGGGGGGAAATCTGTTCTCACTTCAAAATTACTCACTTCGCAAGTGTCACAAGTGCCTTCATTAGTGTCGCAAGTGTTGCATCTTGACCGCAAGTGTATAAGTGTTGCTGACATCATACTGCCTTCTTTCCTATGTCATGCCTCCAACAACATGAAAGGGAAACTTAGGACACCTCAAAGATTAGTTGTGAAGAGGAGGAATCAGTCTACTAGAAATACAAGTCTCTTTCTATTGGAAGAACCACTAAAAATTGAGTTTCATAGAGGAGCGCTCCCCTATACATTGTTAGGGAGAATTATAACACTCTGTCCACCCTTTTGGGTGAGCATTATAACACCAATTCCTTCTTTCCTTCTCTTGGGGAGTGTTATAACACTCCGATGCCCCTTTTGGAGGAGCACTACCTATTCTAGGCGAAAATTGGTTTGTTGAGAAGAATGAGGGAAAGATCCCCTCAATATCTGAAGGTTGTTGGATTCGAATCCTTGGTCAAGCCATGATCTTAGGGAATATCCATAACTAAAGGAGGAAAATCCTCAACTTACCCCAAATATATCTCAAGTGGTTGGGCCTCTCCAAGCCTATTTAAATAGGCCTTCTCATGGTGAAAGGAAGGGGAAAAAGTATTGTGAAGCATCCAACCTATGATCTCATGAGGAAGGTGTCTTTCAGAACATCATCATTCAGTGTGTGGACTGTTTGAGAAAGGCTTCGGATGAGGAAGGATTGGCGAAGCTACTACACTCACATCTATGGTTGTAAGCATTCTTCGTTGTTGTTCTCTTTAATATAATATGCTTGGCCTATTTCTTTCAAATCTGTGTTTGATCTCACATGAATTTGTCTCTGATAGATAGGCCTATTTCGAGCTAATATTAGTAGAGTAGGAAGTTGTTTGTACTTTTGTTTGTCTACAGGGCTTATCGAGGAGCGTAAGATTGGAGCTCAACTCGGACCATGCAAGGACAAACACTGGTAAAAGGTACTTCTTTTCTCCTTCCTCCTCACACATTAGTTTATCTAGATCTAAAAGAAAGTCAGTGTGCATGATAAGCATCTTTCGTCTTAAGAGTTAAGAGTCTATCTCTCAAGAGGAGATCTACCTGTCCCCAGGGAGATTTTCCTACAACATAAACCTACTCCTAAACCTACTCCAAACTACTAAATAGATCAAAATGATAAGTAAAATCGTATTTCCAGTGCAGCCACAAGAGCATCTTCAATCCTGCATGGCATAGAAAATTGAAAATCAGAATCAAAGAATGTAGTATTTGTAGATGAAAAATAAATATGTCTTGCTTACCTCTTATATATTCGTTTAAAAACAACACAAGCACGACCTTACCATTATTTTGAAACTTCTTGATATACGAATCCTCCAACCATTCTGCAATCTTGTCGTGATATGGGTCATAATGGCATGGAAGAGTGTAAGTAAGTTTGGAAAACTTGTCATTATTATAGGGACCTGACATAACTATCAACCAAGGTCGAAGTGCCCCATCCTCCTGACAATTCTCCAAGTGTTCATCAATTTCTTCACATGAAAGATCTAAGAGAATCATGTTATGCTTACTTCCTAGATATTTAGGTAAAAACAAAGCAAGCACAACTTCATCTTTATTATGAAGATTTTTCATATACGAATCTTCAAGCCAATCTAAGATCATGTCATAAAAATTAGGATGCAAACTATGAATTTTATGAAATGGATATATCAATGGGGAACACATCATAAGAGGATTCATGACATCACTTAGATTATTGGTTTGAACGCTTCCTTTGATGATATTTATCATTTCAAAATGTGAAGCATAAACATTAAAATTTGAACTAATCAAAGAACGAATATGCAATGTAGAATATTCGATCTCCATAAGGATGAGTGCATTGTATTTTTCAACAATAAATCATGTAAATTCATCTTGCAACATGTCATTTTTCCATGCGAGTAACAAAAGTGAAAAAGCATCAAATCCAACTTCATAAATGTTATGTTTGGAATTAATTTCACCAAATTTTGGCATATCGAAAAGATTTGATTGTGATGGCAAAGAGTAAGACACTGTGGGTAAAGTATCAAGTCCACCAAAATCTAAGAAGAGATTGGGATATAAAGAGTAAAATGAATCAGAAATAAACACATGAAAATAATATCTTGAGCTATGATATTTAACAATGGTATTCTCAAGACATTCCTCTTTACTTTCCTTAAAAATTTCACTCTATTTTGGTGATAAATTCTTCAACATAATATGATCATCTAAATTTGTCTCATGTATGATAGATAATTCAAAACATTCATGACAACCATCTAATCTTTCTTGTGGATAAGGTATGATTTGTAGATGAGGGTTTAAGGTTTCTTCCTCCAATTGTAGATCTACATCTCTAATCAGTTTCATAGGAATGTTAGAATGCTTAAGATCATTTTCATCACCTAAGTGTTCTTCAATAACTGAATTTAAGTACTGATTAGATATAGAGTTAGAAGAATAAGGACATTCACCTTGACCCAACATCAAATATTATTTCATGATGTTCGAGGACCAAGTATACAATGATTCAAAGGAAAAAACAATTTGATTTTCAGTAAGAACATTTTCAATAGATTGTACCTCCCTTGCTTGCTCAAAATTTTCGGATGGATTCCTTTCATCCTGCGAACAAAATAATTCTCACAATTGAGTGATAGGATTTACAATCAATTCGTCATTTGCGATTGAATGTGACTGGATGAAAGGGATGCAAGCATCATAGAGTATATTTAGTACAAATGACATGTCATCAAGATTAAATTTACAGAGAACATGATAGATTCTTGTTGAAAATCTTTCTGGAGATGAATTTCCATTGATTAGTAAAGTCTAAAATTCTTCACATAATTGATTGTAATTATATTTTTCAAAATCATCTAAAAATTCATCTACAAACTGAAAACCAATCAATAATGTGATATGCTGGAAAAGACTCAAACCAATGTTAATCCGACCCCTGAAAGTGAAAGCAAACAATTTGCATAAAACCTTTAAATCAGAAATGTCATGCTTGATGCATTTACACCAAAACTTGTTAAGAGGTTCTTTTGCAGATACATCCCCCCCACCATCAAAGGTGAGTTTGGACAAGCGAGAGACTGTCTTGTTGGGAATATTAGGTAATGAGAAGTGGAAAGCATGTTCCAGCATAGTGAATTGGGGAGCCATGGGAAATTAAATAAATTTGAAACAAAGACTCCTACAAGGCTAGCTTGTCAGTCTAGCCTGCCTTCTAGTGCATAAAGTTTATAAATCTAGAATTATGACAGGCTGAGGGGTAAAATTTTTAATCATTAAATTTATCTTTTCCCTCCTTCTAGCGCCATTTGTAGATGGGCAAATTTGACATGATGTCAACTAGAAGAATAGATTCGGTCTGGGGTTGTCTAAATAACCCAAGCCATTTGGTGTAACCTATTCTGATGGGTTTAATGGCTCCATTATCCAACTAGGGTCCTAAAGATAGAAAAATAAAATAAACTAACTAAAGAAAAGATTCTAACAATCGACATAATAATTACAAATATTTATCTAAGAATGTGAATATACAAATGATTATGAACAGTTTATATACAATTTACAAGATTTGCATGAAATCTTGAGAAAATGATTGTTTGATCAAGTTTCTGAATCAAACATGAACAACAATTATTTTTGTATTTTTTTCTAAATATATTAAATGAATAAATACTAAATGAATATGATTGAAACAGTGACACAAAAACAGTCAAAGCTAATTAATGTAATCATTGTTTCATTCATAAACAACTTAACTAAATAACACACATAATAACTTGTAGTTGATCAACGAAACTGGTATTATCTTTTTGTGTTGTATGAGCTCCTGCCGGTACTGTTGTTAAGGGAAAACTATAACAGAACAATACTAGCACTTCCAGAATACATTCAAAGAAGTATTTGATATTGGAGTAAATTAATAACAACATGAAGACAACTAATTAAAAATCGTGTGATCTTAAGATAATCAATATTTAAGAACGAAAGAAAACCCAATTCTAAGTATTGATATTATCCATCATTTAACATTAGAAATAAATTCCACAATAATCAAATGATCGATTGATCACACATAAAAAAATGGAATAATAAATTATGGACAACATATAACATTTAACAGTATGACAACATCATATGATGACAAGCTAAAGCTAAAATCAACCACAATAATATTCTCATAATATAACAGTAATGAAATAACGAAATGGAATAAGCATCACATAGGTCTAAAGCCAAAGATGAATTTATTTCCCATATTCTTTCTCAAAATCACATGCCTATATTGTAGTCCTGGAAGAGTTTTTAAGATAATAGACTCTTAAAGATTGAAAAAATGAATATATAAATGATAGAAATTAACCATGTATTGATAAAATAGACTAAAGCTAATTTAAATCAATGCATAATCAATTACTCAAAGAATATGAAGATATTATAATGAAAATAAAACCATTTTACTCATAGGACAAAATCCATTAAGCAACCTGGATGTTAGGGTCCTAACCCGCACATAGGTAGAACAATATATTTAGATGTAATAAAGGTCAATATTAATAAGGCCTTTCAATAAAATAGAATAAGGCAGATGTAAGAAGACCTAATAGAAGATTCCGCTTCTAGAAGGATCTTCCTCTAGATGCTTCTTTTTAGTATAAATAGGAGTCGAGGGTATGAGAACCCTAGCTTGGATATTATTGTAATGGAGCTCTACTCAGCTGGAGGTTGGCCCCTTGAAGAGGCCTGTGAACATTGCTTTCAGATTCAAAGTGTTATTTCTGTTGTTATTCTTATATCATTTCAATGTTATTGTGGTGAATGTTCTGGTTATATTGTTGTTATTTTTCCATTACTAGCATTTTATTTCTATTCTGCATACATTTTATATCTGGTATATTATAAGTGGTATCAGAGCACTTTCCTCGGACGAAAGTGTGGGTTAAAATTTTTTTCAGGGTAGAGACGTATTATGGCGTCTTTAAGCCACATAGATATGTTGTTACGCACATAAACCCATGGTTGAGGGATTCATACATGCAGGAAATACAAGTGGTACTTAAGCGCACATCTATTGGCCACCCTTGTAACCCCTGTTGGTACCCCTTCGAGTGGTAGTGCATCAGACAACACCTGTGTACGGATTGACCTAGATTACCTGAAGCCCTCTTTAGATAAACCGATCGGCCACCTGACTGCTATAGTGCCACCGAGAACAACACTCGGGAAGATACTCTCTAAGGGTACGGTCTATCCTTCTTATTTAGTGCCCTGAGATATTGGGCTGAGTACTACTGTTGGACCCCGCACGTATATCAGAGAGATATAACACAGAGCAAACCCTTGTCTGTAGAACCCTTGAATACCTAACCCTTGGGGACAGAAGCATAAACAAATTAAAACAGACAAGATCTATTGCCGCTCAATTGTGTTCAGGTTTCCAAGTAAATACACATTTCTTTCTGGTTAAGCATTTGGGCATTTCCTCTCTGCAGTATTCTTCAGACTGGAGTATAAATCCGTAAAAAAAAAAAGTCTGGAATTTTTCACCATTATTTCATACCTATTCCATTGGGTTCATCTCTTCACCCTTATCACATTCATCCATATCATTTTTTCGGAAAAACATTTTTACCCCGCCCACCCCTTTTCAGTTCCCCCATCCTCATGGTCCATACTCATAGCCAAGACTTGGAAGCTCGCTTCAACACCTTGCAATCTAGTCTCATTGAGACCCAACAATAAGTGAAACAACTTAATGCCAATGTTATCGCCATCAATACAACCATGCAGTTCTCAATGGGAGAAATCAAACAAGACCTCACCACCCATCTTGAATCAATCTTTTCGGCACTCTGCACCAAACTGCATATCCCTACAGATAAACCTTCCTCTTCCTCACCCCCACATACTGAAGGTGACCATTCATCTCATTCCCATACCTTGCAGAACCATCACTTTCAACGTGACCTACGCCTTCCATGGGTGGATGTGACCAAATTTGATGGCTCGTACCCCACTGGTTGGGTAACCCAAATGGAACATTACTTCTCTTTATATAGCATTACAGATGATTTGGCCAAACTCCGGTATGGTGTTCTCCATCTAGATCAAGAACATTGGCAATGGTGGCAATGGAGAAAAAATTCTTGTCAAGGGTATATTGCTTGGACACAATTTGTGGCAGAGATTTATGAATGATTTGACACTATCACCAACCATTTGGGCCATTTGACAAAGCTGAAACAATTAGGAATAGTGGAAGCATTTATATTTTCATTTGAGCGGCTGGCTTTTAGAACAGAGGGCATGTCTGATGCCTTTTTTCGAGAGTGTTTTATCAGCGGCCTCAAGGATGAAATTTGGGCCCATGTCCTCATGGCTCGGCTTGAGAGTTGGGTTGAGGCTACCAAAATAGCTAAAGAAGCACAACAAGTTATATCTTCTCAAAATTGCAAACCCTCCTTCATCCCTTGCCCTAAACCAGTAAATCCCACTACCCCCTCTGCTCCACTAAAGATCCAAAAATTGACTCAGGCTAAAATGGATAAACGCCAAATCAAAGGCCTTTGTTATAATTGTGATGACAAATATTTCCTGGGCCACAAGTGTAAATAACAAAAGCTTTTTATGGCCATCTCCGAGAGGATTTCGGAAGAAGATGAAGAAACCCCCTTTATGTCTGAATCACCTGAATCCACTGACATAACCCCTCCCTTAGACCCTCCCAAAGTAGAACCAGTCATTTCCCTGAATGCTCTCCCTGGCTTCTCCGCTCCCCAAACCCTCAAGCTAATCAGTTACATCAAGCATTGGAAGGTCATCATTCTGGTTGATAGTGGAAGCACCCATAATTTTATTCATCGCCACATTGCCCAAAAAACTCATTGCTACATCCATGCTGTCAATAATTTCCAAATCATGATTGTCAATGGTGGTTCCATGAAATGTGGAGGGTGTTGTGAAAATGTGTGTCTCCAAATCGGTGACTACCACCTGAAATCCCATATGTTTTCTATTGACATGGGAGGTTGTGACATTGTGCTGGGTGCAGACTGGCTAAGGACTTTGGGTCCCATTCTCATGGATTTTAAAGACTTAACCATGCAATTCGACTAGGAGGGCCACCAATATAAGTTCTAAGGCATCACCACCAGTTCACCTGAGATCATTAGTTCCCATCACATGGAAAAGCTGCTAAAAAATGGTCATTCTGGTGTTATCTCCCAACTCCATGCCATACAAGCAACAAAGACACCCTCGATACCGCAAGACCTCCAAGCCATCCTTTATAAACATAAATTGGTCTTTTTCACTCCCCAAGGCCCCCCTCCTTCCCATGGTGTTCATGATCATTCCATTCCCCTTGTACTAGGACGCCTTCCTCCCAATATCCGTCTGTATATTCACCCTTTTTCCCAAAAAAATGAAATTGAGAAAATGGTCCATGAACTCCTTAATGCAGGTATTATCCACCCTAGTACGAGCCCCTATTCATCTCATGTGGTCATGGTCCTGAAGAAAGAAGGTTCTTGGCGAATGTGTCCTGACTTTAATGCCCTCAACAAACTTACCATCAAAGACAAATTCCCCATTCCTGTCATTGATGACCTCCTGGATGAATTGAGTGGCACCCAATTCTTCACTAAACTGGATCTTCATTCGGGCTTCCACCAGATCCGTATGAAAGAGGCTGATATTCCCAAGACTGCCTTTAGAAATCATGAGGGCCACTATGAGGCTTTGGTCATGCCCTTTGGCTTGTGTAATTCCCCCTCCACCTTCCAAAGCCTCATGAATCATGTCTTCCGTCCTTTTCTCCACCATTTTGTCTTAGTTTTCTTTGATGATATCCCCATCTATAGAAAAACCTAGATAGACCATCTTGCTCATGTGGATTGAGTTCTCCCTCTACTCTCTCAGCACCAAATTTTCCTGAAACAGTCTAAATGTGCTTTTGGTGCCTCTAAAGTAGAATACTTGGGTCATTTGGTTGGCAAAGATGGCGTTAGGGTGGATCCTAAAAAGATAGAAGCTATGCAAGATTGGCCTCACCCAAAGACTCTTAAGAGCTTGCATGGATTTCTAGGATTAACAGGGTATTATCGCAAGTTTGTTAAGAATTATGGGAAGATTGCAACACCTCTCACTGCTCTCCTCAAAAAGAACTCTTTCACTTGGATTCCAACCGCTGCTCAAGATTTTCAAACCTTGAAGATGGCAATGTGCACCACTCCAGTCCTTTCCCTTCCTGATTTCACAAAGACCTTTTTGTTGGAATGTGATGTGTTAAGAACCAAACATCAATATAGCATAGAAAAACTTCAGGAAAGGTACTCAACGCCTTGAAAACGAGATAATTTCAGATAATAAGCCTCTTCGATGGGGCAACCTCCTTTTACCCCACTTAAATGTTCAAGTACAAGATGATTCAAAATGAAAATGTCTCCTTGGTATATATAGGAGACTAGGAGGTTTTAATGGCCTAAAGACGACATAAATAAAATAACATTACTAATCTAAATCACAACTAATGGCCTAAAGCCGACATAAATAAAATA
>ML779228.1:313550-334481 GCA_009831015.1 Picea engelmannii | reverse complement strand
AACTAATGGCCTAAAGCCGACATAAATAAAATAACATTACTAATCTAATATGCCCCAATTAAGTGGTAATGAGCCAATATTAGGGTTTAACATGATGCCTCAGGAAAAGGAATTGGTGTTGTCCTTATGTAAGAGGGTCGACCTTTGGCCTTTACCAGCAAGCAACTATCTGAAATAAATCTGGGAAAATCCATCTATGAAAAGGAAATGTTGGCTAGTCTGCATGCAGTGGATCTATGGTGTCCTTATCTATTGGGGCAACGATTCCAAATTAAGACAGACCATCAAAGCCTCAAGTATTTTCTGGAACAACACATTTACTCCCCAGAACAACAAAAATGGGTGACTTTACTCTTTGGATATTATTATGAGATCATTTATAAGAAAGGCAAAGACAATGTGGTTGCGGATGCACTTTCCCGAAAATATGAAGATAAAGGATCCATTTTTTCTCTTTCATTCATTGTAACAGATTGGCTCCAAGCCATTCGCGATGAATGGCTACAAGATCCCAAAAGTTCGCAGTTGATCCAACAATTGTAGTCCAATGCTCCAACTTCCCCAGGGTACTCTTGGCTCCATGAGGAACTTTGATACAAAGGCTGTTTGTATTTAAGTAAACAATCAAAGCTTAAATCCACGGTACTTTCTGAGCTTCATGCTACACCCACAGTAGGGCACTATGGGTTCACCAAAGCCTCTGACAGGGTCAAACGTTCATTTTTCTGGGATGGTATGAAACAGGACATTTGTAATTTTGTATCTAAATGTGACGTGTGTCAATGCAACAAGGGAGAAACAGTCAAATCATTGGGCACACTACAACCACTCATGATTCCACATGTTATTTGGAAGGATATCTCTATGGATTTTATTATCGGCTTACCCAAATTGGGAAATAAATCCATCATCATGGTGGTTGTTGATCGCCTTTCCAAGTATGCTCATTTATTCACCCTTCAACACCCATTTACAGCATCCACGGTGGCTCAAATCTTCATGGATCAGGTCTTCAAGATTCATGGCATGCCACACTCTATTGTTTCTGATCGCGACCCAACTTTCACAAGCAATTTTTGGCAAGAACTATTCAATATACAAGGCACAAAATTGCATCTCAGTACAACTTATCATCCCCAGACTAATGGCCAAACGGAAGTTGTCAACAAGTGTTTGGAAACATATTTGAGGTGTTTTTCCTCGGAAAAGAAAAATCAGTGGGCTAAATGGTTACCCTTCGTTGAATGGTGGTACAACACTTCATACCATACAACTACATGCATGACTCCTTTTGAAGCGGTATATGGACAGAAGCCACCTTCAGTTCTCTCATACTTACTGGGTGCCTCGAAGATCTAGGCGGTTGCCTAACACTTACAACTCAAGAGGCTATTCTTCGTACCCTCAAAGAGAATTTGGTCATTGCACAGAATCACGTGAAGCAACAAGCAAATCAAGGTCGCTCTGAACGTCAATTTGCAAAAGGAGATTAGGTGTTTCTTCGACTGCAACCTTACAAGCAAACTTCTCTCAAGGCCAAGCATTGTCAGAAGCTAGTGCCCAAATTTTATGGTCCTTATACCATTCTCAAGCGTGTGGGACAAGTCGTCTATCAGTTAGCTTTGCCCAGCCATTCAAAGCTACATCTTGTTTTTCATGTTTAATGCTTAAAGAAGGTGATTGGAACTAAGTGCCAAATTCAAACCAACCTTCCAGAGTTAGCTGAAGAAGGATAAATTTGGCTACAACCAGAAGCAGTTTTGGACCAGCGTAAGCGTCGCCTAAATCAGAGAACCATCAAGGAAGTGCTAGTCCAGTGGAAAGATACAACTTCAGCAGATGCCACTTGGGAACCAGCTACCATTCTGCTGCAATTTCCTCATCTCAAGCCTTGAAGACAATGTTGTTTTTAAGTGGGTGGACATGTTAGGGTCCTAACCCACACATAGGTAGAACAATATATTCGGATGTAATAAAGGTCAATATTAATAAGGCTTTTCAATAAAATAGAATAAGGCAGATGTAAGAAGACCTAATAAAAGCTTCCGCTTCTAGAAGGATCTTCCTCTAATGCTTCTTTTTAGTATAAATAGGTGTCGAGGGTATGAGAACCCTAGCTTGGATATTATTGTAATAGAGCTATGTTCAACTGGAGGTAGCCCCCTCGAAGAGGCTCGTGAACATTGCTTTTAGATTCAAAGTGTTATTTTTGTTGTTATTCTTATATCATTTTAGTGTTATTGTGGTGAATGTTATGGTTATATTGCTGTTATTCTGCCATTACTAGCATTTTATTTCTGTTCTGCATACATTTTATATCTGGTATATTACATTGGAATTCCATATTCTTCTTTGAAAATACTCATTCATTCTCCCAAAGATTCCAACCATCCATTACTCCATTTGAAAAGAAGAAAAGTTTACAAAAGAAATAATATACAAAAGAGAAAGGATTAAAATCCTCCTCTCAATTTATTGGATCTCCATGGCTCTGAACTTTCTCGTATATTTATACAATGAGTGAACAGTCTAGGCGTCACTATTAATTTTCTCCACCTAAAATTTGTCTCATAAAGAAACATCAATATCTCTCAAATCGTGCCTTGTTTTGGGAAAATTTCCACGTGGAAGGTAAATGGGTCCGTTTTGGTTCTGGGTTTTCAACCATTTCTTCAAATGATTCATGGTTTGGCTGCAATCAGTCCTGCAAAATCATCTTTCTGATGTTGATGCCTTTCCAAATTTTATCTGTTGTTGCTCATAACATTATTTGTAGCAATCCAATATTATTTTTGGATCAATCATATTGAACGTATTTGGATAAAAAAATCAAGCCATGATCAGATCTGTATAAAATATTTGATAATAGAAACCTGTGAAACAAAAAGAAACCTAAATTAATAACCTAAAAATTGTGAATAAAACAAAATCTAGAACAATAAAATAAAAAATGAATTTAAACTATCTATAAGTTCTAAACAAACATTGTTTATAATTTCCTTTCAAATATGATCTTAAAATTCTAGAAGCTTCAAGTTAATGGAGAAGAGAAAAATATTAATTTTGATTTTTTACAAAATAAAACAAATTATAGATAATTCTTTTTTTTTTTAATTATTATTTTTATTTTGAAATGAGATGCAAAATGAAAAAAAATAAAATTAATTAATATCACCAAATGATTTTATGAAAATGAGAAACCAACCAAGATATTATTTGATGAAGTATTGAACACATTATTCAAAATAGTTAAACTTGCTAATGAGCAAAAGAAAGAACACATAATCATAATTTAAACGAAAGTAAACAATTGATAAAAATTAATGTCTTTGTTTAAATTGAGATTTTTATGCTTGTTTCTAAATTTTGGCATATACTCTTGTAATGAATATCTCATACTATAGTGAATGTCTTAAGCTTGTCTCAAAGCAAGCCAAGGTATGGAAATATTTGAAAATGTTTATTCTATAGCTCATCATAATTATCAAGATTCTAATGGGGGCCCTTTAAATTTTGTAAAAATTTAGTGGGAGTTGTTGGGGCCCAACAAGTCACTTAAAAGATCCTTATCTCTCGTCATGTGGAAGGAAGTGACACTATCCAAATACCACATCGATCCCAATACACTTGATGCCATGCATGCAATCAAGGAGAAGTCAAGTTAAAATTGTGAGGCAAGGGCCTCACCAGCTGCAACTCCAACAACCTTCTTGTTCTTATTCTTCTGCGGACAATTAGTAGCGAGATACCCATGTTCGTGATAGTGAAAACACTTCACTTTGGAAAAATCCTTGAATTTTGAATGGAATTTCTTCCCCTTCCCTTTCCTTTCCTTGACAGCCAAAGCACAATCCTCTTCATCATCACGCTTTGATGAAGAGCCATCTCTGGTGTTCCACCTGAAATCCTCCTGCACCAAATCCGACCATAGTCGTTCCCAATCTGGAAATTTTTCCCTTCCATTGATAGAGTCTTGATAAATGTGCCAATTTTTGGGAAGTCCTAGGAGAGACAATCTCACCAAATCATCATCAGTGACTGCTATTCCCACACTCCCCAGCTCATCCCGACATTGGACAAACTTTGTGAGATATTTTGGAATGGAGTCGCCCTTCTCCATCTTGATCTTCATGAGTTTATATTTGAGTGTCAATTTCATATGGTCGTTGTTGTTTTGGAATAGATCCGTCAAAGTCTTCCACATTGCATATGGTGTGACTTTCCCATGGAGGCTTGAGACAATGTGGTCTTGTACTCCCTCCAACAGGATCCTCCTCGCCTTTGCCACTTTCTTTTGCCATGCATCAATATTTGCAGCATCTGGCTTAGGAACATCTTTGTCAATGAATTCCTTCAAGCCATTGTCTTCGAGTACTGCCTCCATCCTGTCCTTCCAAGAAATGTTCAAGTTGCCCTCGAGTGCATACTCTAACCTCAAGCCATTGAAATCCATTTCGATCTTGAATCAATTGTAGCACCAAGAAAGTATTTCTGCAAATTCAAATTCTATCAAATCACAAACTCAACTTCTCCAATCTCATGTGCTTTGATACCATGTACAAATTTTAATACAAATTATCTATTGCCTGGATTCTCCTGATCTAACAATTATATCCCACTGTTAAATATAGAATCGCTTCTACAAATATTCTTGCGGAATTTAAAACACGATCACCAATTGCAATATCAAGAAGAAAGATCAATCACACATAACACATATGTTTTTACTGGGAAAGCATAAAGCTAAAAACCCCACTATCATATATTATGTATATATCATGGATCATGAAACAATCTCATACAAAAATCTAATCCAAGATCTCTCAGTACAATGTACAATCGCCTCACACTGTCATACAAAAATTGACAAATCCATGTGCCAATTTACTACTTCCAGACAACTTGCCTCCTCTACGCAATCCCTGCTAATGGAAATCCCTACAATGAATGAATTCCTCTTGCCTAGGCTGTGCAATCCTCATGGACACATCCAATGTGTGTGTGGTTTCATGAGTGCACTCACTAATGTCACAACTGATAGTCAAACTGTCCCTTTCACCTATTATTTCAACTGGGTCTCCACTGGATATGACATGCATGTAATTAACAGTGGTAAATATTTAGTTGCATGTGAGATCATTGATTGTGAATTAATTAATAATTAGTTCACTGATATCTCACTAGTGTAAGTTCAGTTACAACTAGTACAACTGATCTTAACTCACTTAACTGAGTTAAACTACTTTACAACTCACATAAATACACATCCAACTCTGTTACAACTTTGAATCACTCAATTACAACTAATTCGACTTGCATGTCCCACAAGTCAACCTTTGAACTTGAATTTCCTATAGCTAATTGATTTTCCACTTCAGTTAACTATTTCCAAGTGCTCATTGAGAATAGACTAATATTTATTATCCAACTATTATTAAGGGATAATAATTGTCGACATACATCTATAAATAGAATTCCCTCACCATCTATAAATAGACATCATCTATAAATAGAATTTGTTCATCATCTAAAAATAAAATTCCACCTAAAAATAGCCTGGGGCTCCATCCTAGTGTAGGTGCATAATTTTCACTAGGATATTCTTGTTGAATCTCAACAACCATAATTCAAAATATTATGTTCCTTTGAGATATCTGAAAATCCTCTTCACTGCTAATACATGTGATTCCTTTAGTGCCGCTTGAAATCGTGCCACTTGTCTAATTGTCTGCATTACATCTGGTCTGGATGTTGTCGCATATAGTAAGCTACCAATCATTGACCTATATTTCCTCTGGTCTGTATACTTTGAATCATCATCTTTTCTCAACTTGCAACTGGTTTTCATAGGAGTGGTAACTAGTTTGCAATCTTCCATTCCAAACCTCTTTAGCATTTCTCTAATATAATTAGTTCGATAAATAAAAATTCCTCAGTTTCTTTGACATATCTAAAGACCCAAAAATAAGGATAGTTCTCCAAGTAATTACATTTCAAATTCATTATGCATATCCTTTGCAAATTTTTGGCTTAACATGTTATTAGTACTTCCAAAAGAATATCATCAACATAAATTTCAATTAATAAAATACTACCTTGAGTTACCTTGATGTAGAGGTTGTTGTTTGCGCTTCCTTTCTATAATTCATAGGGATTTTTGTCATTGTTGTTTATGAGCATTACTCTGTTTTGAATGTGAACTGATGTATGCACTGCATGTGTCCAAAAAATATCTGTCAATTTTGGAATCCATTAGCATTGTTTGAGCCATTTCCTGTGTAATTATCATCCATTATGATAATGTTTCTTTATCTTTGAACCACTCTCTAAACCAATCTATGAATCCATGCTCTCATCCACTGTCAAATATTTTTCCAAACCTTCTAAGTGTTCTTACGAATCCATCTTTGTCCATACTGTCCAAGACTCTACTTGTGCAACTGTCCATAATGTTGACCCATTTATCACTATACTATCATGAAGTCTTGATTAATATATCAAACTATACTTTTGCTAACTGAATACTTTGAATCTATCTTCTCAAACTCTGCAAGTTGCTCGAAGGATGGTTCTTTGGTCTATCACATCTATCGCATAGACTCCCCCTATCTAATATTCATATTACTTGGGAGTCTCTAAGTTGGATGGCTCAGAACAATTACTGCTCTAATTTGTATTCATCATCATCTTCATTGGTAGATTCATTATCTCTCTGAGCTCTGACTTCTTTCTTTCTGTCTGTGGATTCTTCTTTCACTACAATGCCTGAAAGTACAATCTCTTGAACTTGTTCCTTATTTACCATTCGTTCCTTTCTTTTAGTTATTTTCCAAATCTTTCTTTATATGACATCTTTCTTTTTCTCTGTAGAAATTTCTTCATCTCGTTTTATTGCCAATCTTTTGATTTTTGGTACCTCATCTTTGTTCACATGTTCTTCCTGTTTTCTTATCCATACTTTCTTATATCTGATATCAGTGTTCTCTTTCATGGAAGTATCGATCATGCTTCTACAATCATTGGCTATGTATCCATAGTTATGACATTTGTAACACTCAATGTTATGTGCGGCCACATAGGCACTTCTTTATTGAACATTTCTTATATAATCCTTGCAATCTACAACCTTATGTCCAAAATTAGTACAATAAAAACAATGACCATAAAAGAAATTTGCATACCTGGGAGTGAATGATCTTCTTTGTGATGTAGTCCTTTTGAATTTCTTCCTTGACTGATCATGATCATGATTGAAGCTTCTTTGTGTCTTGAACACAGATGGTCTTCTTGAATATGTATATTCAATAGTTTTCTTAGATTATGGTTGACCATGATTCCTTCCTTTCAGTACTTCTGCATAACACTTTCTATTTTCTTCATTCTTCTTTTCTAGCAACCTAGAGTGTTTCTCTTCATTTTTTGTAATTGATGTGGATGTTTCTGTCTCTTCAACGTTCTTTTTGAGTTTGACGATTTTACTTCTCAATGTGACAACTTATTATTCAAGATTCTCAACCTCTTCTTCTTTCTTTAATATCTGAGACTTCATGACTTCTCCTGTTCTCTTCGTTTCTTCAAGATGAATTTTTAATTTGATTATTTCTTCTTCAAGTACTTTATGTTCTTGACCAAAATCTAACTCAAGATGGTTTAGATCATTAGTTATTTCCTTAAGATGATCTGTCAATATCTTCTCTATCATTTATGTTTCTTCCTTATGTGCTGCTATGTTGGCTTCCAAACACTGCTTTTGATATTCAATATTTTCTTTTATTTTTCTGGCTTCTTCTAGTTGAGTTCTTAAGTTCTCGATGACTTGTTGGGCTTCTTCAAAAATGTGAAAACTTTCCTTTTGTTTCATCAATTATTTCTTGAGTGGATTGTTTTCTTCTCCTAGTTCATCTAAAGAACTAATCAATTCTCTGGTGATTATGTACTCTTCATCTTCTGAATCTGTTTGACATGGTGCACATAATTCTTCTTGATGTGTATTTCCATCTTCTTTGGCATTTTCTGAATCTGTGATGGGTGAAAAATATATGTCATGTAACTGATCCCAAATTTCTTTAGATGATGAAAATTTACCAACCTTTTCTCTTACCAGATTAGGTAATCCTTCCCAGATGAAATCCATTGTTATTTTGTTATTCTTCTTCAATTCCTTCTTGGCTAAAGTCTTTTCCCTTTTTGAACTATCATATCCTGTAACAATTGATAGCTAGATATAATACCCTTGTGCCAGTAAAAATACTTTCATCCTTCCACTCCATAGCTCATACTTTAAACTATTATGACCATTAAATAGTGGTACTCCATTCTCATAATAATCCATGATCTCCTTTCAGTGGTTAAATTGTTTCATGAAGGAACCTCCTATGATACCAATTGTTGGATTACTGAGAGGGGGGGATGAATCAATAATAAAACAACTAAATCATTTTTAACCACAATATGCAAGTGTTATATCAATGTAGCATTATCATCCAATAGTTGCAGAATAAATAAACAATGAACAAATGAGTAATCATACACATACACAGTACACCAGTATTTTTACATGGAAACCCAAAGCGGGAGAAAACCACATAATGTTTTTTCTTATATGCCTTTAAGAATTACATTCACTAGAAGCACCAACTTCCTTTGTTTTCTAGCTGCAATTGGAAGGAGGCTCCAACCCCCTAGTTTCTCAGGCTACAACCTAAGGGAAGCTCCATCTCCCCAATTGATCCAGATTATTTTCGGCACAAAATGAGATCGAAGATATAATAAAGAAATGCAAAGAGATATCGCAGATATTCAATAATATAACAAAAATATATCAGAGATGCAACCATAAACACAGAGATACAGTAATACACGATTTCTATTAATGAAAGAAATGTACAAAGACTGTAAAAATACAGAGTGAAAGACTTGCTAGAATGGTGGTAGCTTATCTCTGAGAAGAGATGTGATGGCTACTCGCATTCGCAAGAAGATGAGTACAATGAGGATTCGAAGGAATTTTTACAATAAACAGGAATGCCAAAAACCCTAGACATCCAAAAACCTAACCCTAGGAGATGAAGCGCCAAAAGTCATGTGGACCCCATTTCGGTAAGTTAGTACATCAACTTCCTGGGGTCGTAACTTTTGCATATGATTTATTCTTTTGGTGTATGATAGCTTGTTGGAAAGGTGTCGTCGAGAAGATTCATTTTGGGGGATCAATATGCCTTTGGCTATCATTGAGAAACTCTATCTCTAAAAACCTTCATTTAGGCCCTCAAAATGGCTTCGGAAGTTAAAACCTACTAAAAATAGTAAATTGCCAAAAATGCCAGAAAACTGTTTTGAGCCTTTCGGAAGAGGTGGGTGGCCACCGATATCCACCTGGATCACAAATTCTTTGGCTACAACTAGAGGAGGCTACAATCCCCTATGTGATGCAGGATCATCCCTCACGACAAGAAAAACCAACGTGGAAGCAGAAGACAGCTGGAAGACGCCCAACGCAAGTTTTTGAATTTTAAATTTCCCTTGAAGTTGATGCGCAAACATAAATGAGATCATTTAATTTGGCGCCTTGGGAGAAATGTAATCAGACCTCGAGCCATACTCTCTCGTCTGAGATAGACTGAGGCATTTATAGTAGTAGTTGCAGGTAGATAGAATTGAATTCTTAGATTAGATAGTTCTAGAAGAAAGAGGGAAAACCGAATATAGACACCCTCATTGTATTATTGTAAAATTTAAGAGGATCAAGAATAGGAGTAAGAAGAGTCTAGAGCATAGGAGAATAGCAGAGAGCTGTAGAAGAACACCCATGTATAGATCTTGAATTAATAGAAGAAGTTGATTTAGATTCATGGTTGTTGTGTTATTCCATGTGTATGTGTGTTGAATGCTCTGCTTATGAATATTACTTCCTGTTATGCATTGTTATTATGTTATGTGTATGATTTCGTGTGTTAAGATCGAAATCTGAGAGGAAGTGAATGAGTTTCAATTGTTTCTCCCTTTGAGCAAGGATTCCTGCAAGGAGTGCAGTTGAAGTCGTCCACAAGGAGTGCGTTGACAGAATGATCGGGAGTTAAACTCTTGTTCTCAAAACACTCAGAAGTGGGAGTGGGTTGCTAAAGCCGTGTAAGGAGTGCACAGGCTAAGAAGAGTCTCAGTCGTGACACTGAGCAGAAGCTTTGGGAGATTGTTGCTGCAAGAGTGCGCAGAGCCAACTGACTTCAACACTTAGACGTGATTGAAGGTTTGCCACAAGAAGTGCGTACAAGAAGTTCTTTGAAGGACTTGAGAAGACAAGAACAAGCTTAGGAGGTATAGGCCTTCGATTTCACGGAAGAACAAGTGCAGGGAAGTTGCCGTTGGGAGCCAGAAGAAGCGTCGCAGGTTGGCGAAGTGGCGAAGGAATCTCATGGAGAGATACTCTTTGATCATCTCATAGGCTAACCGAGGAGGAACGGACGGTTGAAATTCTATGAAGAGATTTTGTGAAGTTTCGAGGACCATCATATTTTGCAGAGGTGCAAGGAGGTTACGACGAGGAGATTCCAAAGAATCTGAAGCTCAGGAGAGGCAGATCCATCGATTCCGAGTCATAGGAGTCGTAGGATCTACATGTGGTATCATGTCTCGAGGACTCGGGAGTTGAAGCCCCAAAATTTGTGCAGCCAGAGTGGCGAGATCGCGAGACGCGATAAGATCAGAGCCATTCGTTGTGGAGGACACATGTAAGGAGATCCTCATCTCGCAGACACGGACATTGGAGGATAGAAAGGGAAACCTTTGGTTTCACGAGTAGCGAGGTGGTGATAAGATGTGGGACATCCATCGGAAGAAGACAGGTGTCAGAGATCTAAGGATCTCGTGAACTTGGGAGTTCACTGGTTCAAAACCCAAGCATTGGGTACTCCAAGTCGCGAGTGGCGAAGTGGCGAGATATTGGGAGTTGTCCATTTGAGGGGACAGGTCGCAAGAAATCAAGAGATCTCGTGAACTCAAGAGTTCGCAGGGTAAAGGCCCAAGTATTGGGAGCGCAAAGTCGTGAGGCGCGAGGACACGAGGCAACGAAGGCACGAGAGGATCGCAGTCGTTCATTGGAGGAGGACAGGTGTCGAGAGATCGAGAGATCTCGCGAACTCGAAAGCTCGCAAGTTGAGAGTTCAACATTTGGGTACTCCAAGTCACGAAGTCACGAGTAGCGAGAGAAGGATAGTCATTGGATCTGTGACACAGGAGGACCGTTGGATCTATGCAAGGGATCGTGTCTCGGGACCTCGCAAGAAAAGATATGAAAAATTGGTCACGGGGATCGCGAGGTTGCGAGATAGAGATATCCCGACAGCTGGAGTAGTGTGGGCCATAGCGGAGCGTGAGTGGAATACAGGTGGCACAAAGGATTCACGAGTCACGAAGTGATGAGGAGCCGAGACTCGTGTGAACGTCGAGTCACGAAGTGCCGAGGAGCCGAGATTCTTGTGGACGCGTGGCAGAGTATAAGGTGGGACCGCTCATCTCGGAGACTCGCGGACTAGGAGGGTGAAAACTCGACGGTTCAATCGGCGAGGTCGTGAGGTTTCAAAGTCGCGAGAGGCGCTAACATTAAGCCTAGCCCACAGTTGCATGTGGAAGGAGCTATACCCGTATCACCAGATCGGGTATTGCAAGATTTGAAAGGAAATTTTGGGGGTTTCAAGTCACGAACTCGCGAAACAACGATATTTAGTGGATCTCTCGGTGGAAAAAGGGGAGACCTCGGAATAGATTCTGTGGGTGTAGATCTCCTGATAGGGAGATAGAAGAACCTTTGAATTCTTCGGGCCGAGGAGAAGAAGGTCCTGTGTGAGCAGATGTGCCCATGGTGTGGGCGTGCCTGCGTCAAATTGGTATCAGAGTGGATTTCTTGTCTGTATATTTCAGTCAAGAGGAGTGGGGAAGAAAGTAGCACTCTGATACACACGTAAAGTGGTATCAGAGCATAGAAAAGTTTCTTTGCTTTCTGTGGCAGAGAAGAAAAGGAGAAGTCACCATGCCGCCAAGGAGGAGAGGTAGACAATCATCTGATCCAGAGGAGGAAAGGGAACTGTCCAGAGAAAGGGAATTGTCCAGAGAGAGAGGTAGGCAAATACAAAATCCAGACATGGAGAGAGAAGTGTGAAATCTCCGTGCCAGAATGGAGGACATGGAAACATCACAAAGGCGAAACGCTGATGAGGGAGATATCAGTGAATCCGAAGATGAAGGAGATGCTAGACATGCAGAAGAGGAAATCCTAGTAGAAGATGTAGCAAATGAGCGTTTAATTAAGGCTATCACTCGGATGAGTTCGAAAACAAAAATGGACATTCCATCTTATGAAGGGAGTCTGGATGCAGAAGAGCTGCTAGACTGGATTAGAGCTCTTGACACTTACTTCGATTATGAAGATATCGAAGATGACAAGAAGGTCAGACATGCTGTCACGAGATTAAAGGGATATGCAGCATTGTGGTGGGATGAACTGCAAGCTGACAGGCATTACCAAGGCAAGCAGAAGATTAAGAGCTGGGACAGGATGATTGCAAAGATGAAGGAAAAATTCATTCCCAGGGACTATCAAATTTCTTTGTTCAGGAGGATGCAGAACCTGAGACAGAAGCTGATGACAGTGAAAGAGTATACTGAGGAATTTTATAGGTTGAATATCAGAGCAGGTCATCGTGAAAGCAATGACAAAAAGGTGGCCAGGTATATGAATGGCCTGAGGTATGAAATTCAGGATGAACTAAATTTGGCGACCATCCGAATGGTGCAGGATGCTTACCAATTGGCTTTGAAAGCTGAGGAGAAGCTGAGCCGAAAACAAAGTCAGAGGGGCAGAGGCAGGAGTCAGCCCAAAGGCAAATCAGTTGCCCAAGAAAAATACCAGAAGCCCAAGGATGACTAGAAGAAACCTCAGACTCAGACAGAGAGAGGAGGAAGTTCACAGAGAGGGCGATATGATGAACAAAGAGAACAACATACTGAGAAAAGAGGAGGATATGCTGATAATAATAGATTTCCTCGTACCAGAGGTAGAGGAAGAGGAAGAGGTGGAGTCATCACATGCTTCACATGTGGGAAAAATGGACATAAGTCATTTGAGTGTCCAGAGAAAAAGAAAGAAACTGGAGAAACTCACATCACGAGGCACAGAGGCGAGATAATGAGGTAGAGTACGCTGAGTGCGGAAGATCGCTAGGGATGTGAAAAGTCCTTTTGACTCCAGAGAAGGAGATGGAGAATCCAGCGCAGAGGAACAATCTTTTTAGGACTGCTTGCAAGACTAAGGATAGAGTGTGCAAAGTCATCGTGGATAGTGGAAGCACAGATAATCTCGTTTCAACCAAGATGGTAGAAAAGCTGGAGCTGGAGACAAATGATCACCCGAGTCCACACAAAGTTTCATGGCTACAGAAGGGGCATCAGGTAAATGTCACTAAACAGTGCTTAGTTGACATTAAGATAGGAGGATATAATGATATGATTTTATGTGATGTTATTCCTATGGATGTCTGTCATTTATTGTTGGGTAGACCATGGCAATATGATAGGAATGTGATCCATGATGGGAGGAGAAATACATATACCCTGGAGAAGAATGGGAGAACTCATATGTTGTGTCCAATTGAGGATAAAGAAGTAAAACCAGAAGTGAGAAATAGAGTACTTCTCATGAGTGGGAAGGAACTTCTTACAGAAATTAAGAAGAAGGAGGATCCACAATTATTTGTGGTCAGAAAGCCGAAAATTGTTCTGACTAGCACAAGAGTGGACGATTTTCCAGGAGAAGTTCAGGAACTGCTGGAAGCGTTCGCTGATATTGTAGTGGACGAATTACCTCGTTCGTTACCACCGATGAGGAGTGTGAGTCACCATATTGATCTCATACCAGGAGATAGTTTACCAAACAAAGCCGCATACAGATTGACACCCCAGGAGAATGAGGAGGTCAAGAAGCAGGTCCAGGAGTTGTTGGACAAAGTTTTGGTCAGGGAAAGCTTGAGTCCATGTGTTGTTCCAACAGTACTCAGTCCAAAGAAAGATGGAGGCTGGAGGATGTGCAGTGATTCAAGAGCCATCAACAAGATAACTATCAGGTATAGATTCCCATTACTGAGAATGGATGATTTGATGGATTTCTTAAGTGGGGCAATTTTTTTTTCAAAGATAGATTTGAAGAGTGGATATCATCATATTCGTATGAGAGAAGGTGATGAATGGAAAACAACATTCAAGACAAACGAAGGTTTGTATGAATGGCTTGTCATGCTGTTTGGTTTGACGAATGCACCAAGTACCTTTATGAGGTTGATGAATGAAGTCCTGAAGGAATTCATTGGGAAATTTGTCATTGTGTATCTAGATGACAATATTGGTTTTCAGCAAGATGAAGGATGAACATTTGAAGAATTTAGCTATTGTGATGAAGAAGCTATAGCAGGAGAAGTTGTTGATTAACATGAAAAATTCCTCATTCATGAAGACAGAACTCATTTATTTGGGGTTTGTTATATCTGCAAATGAGATGAGAATGGATCTAGATAAGGTGGAGGAAATCAAGAATTGGCCATCACCAAGGAACGTATTTGAGGTGAGGAGTTTTCATGGTTTGGCTAGTTTCTACCAAAAATTCATCAAGAATTTCAGTGGAATTAGCGCAACAATGATGGATACAGTCAAGAAAAGACATAAACCTTTTCACTAGACTGAAGAGGCTGCGAAGAGTTTCAACTTGATGAAACAAAAGATTACAGAGCAGCCGGTTTTGGTGTTTCCGGATTTTCAGAAAACATTTCAAGTAAAATGTGATGCAAGCGGGTTTTCCATAGGAGCGGTCTTGAGTCAGGAAGACAGACCGATTGCATATTTCAGCGAGAAGCTGAATGAGGCAAAGGAAAAGTATTCCACGTATGATAAAGAATTCTATGCCATCATACAGACATTGAAGAAGTGGAGAAACTATTTGATCCCAAAGGAATTTTGTTTGTATATTGATAACCATGCATTACAATTTGTGACTCAGCAGGAAAAGATGAATCAGAGGCATGTTAAATGGGTAGAATACATGCAGAATTTTACATTTGTAATTAAACATATTTCGGGTACTTCTAACAAAGTTGTTGATGCTTTGAGAAGGAAGTGTTTGATGTTGCAGGAGTTCAAAGTCCAGACGTTAGGATTTGATGATCTTAAGGACATGTATGCAGATGATTCAGACTTTAAAGAAGCTTATGAAGCAGCTGAGAATCCAGTTCTCAGAGACAAAAGTCAGTGGATAGAGTATGTGATCCAGGATGGATTGTTGTTCAAAGGCAATCAACTGTGTATTCCGAATTGCTCCATGAGGGAAAACTTGTTGAAGGAAAAGCACAGTGGAGGATTAGCCGGACATTTTTGTCATGATAAGACATTTGCAAAGATGAGTGAGTCATACTTTTGGCCAGGGATGCGGTCAGAAGTCAAGAAGTTTGTAGACATATGCAGGATTTTCCAGCATTCAAAAGGAAGAAAGCAGAATGCAGGATTTTATCAGCCATTGCCCATACCAGACAGGCCGTGGAAGGAGATTAGAAAGGATTTCGTATTGGGATTGCCGAGGACACAAAGAGGCATTGATTCAATCTTTGTGGTAGTTGACAGGTTTTCTAAAATGGCACATTTCATTCCATGCTAGAAGACCAGCGATGCGACTCACATCGCAAACTTTTTTTTCAAAGAGATCGTTAGACTCCATGGATTGCCGAAAAGCATAGTTTCGGACAGAGACACAAAATTCATAGGGCATTTCTGGAAGACACAATGGAAGAAGCTAGGAACTAATTTGATGTTTAGTTCTGCTTATCATCCTCAAACGGATGGGCAGACACAAGTGGTCAACAAAATTCTGGGAGACTTGTTGAGGAGCTTGGTGATAGAGCACCATAGCAGCTGGGATAGTATATTGCCACAGGTAGAGTTTGCTTACAATGATTCAGTAAATCGGAGCACAGGAAAAATTCCATTTCAGATTGTATATGGAATGCAGCCGAGAGGAGTTTCTGAATTGAGGGATTCAGAACAGACTGATACTAGCAGTGCTAGAGCAGGAGAATTCGCTGAAGCGATGAAGGAACTTCACAGTCAGGTGAAGGAGCGACTATGGAAGTCAAGTCAGGAGTACAAACGCAGAGCAGATCAGCATAGAAGACAACTTCAGTTTGAAGTCGGTGATCTGGTTCTAGCACATTTGAGGAAGGAAAGGTTCCCAAGAGGAACATACAATAAGCTGAAGATGAAGAAAATTGGGCCATGCAAAGTCTTGAAGAAAATGGGACAGAATGCTTATGAAATTGAGTTACCAGAGGGCATTGGAATATCTCCAATATTCAATGTTTCGGATTTATATCCATATAAAGCTGATGAAGCAGGAGCAGAAAGTGATGATCAACCAGAAGTCCAGTGGCAGAAGCAAATGCCAGTTGCAGAGAAGCCACAGATGGAGCAGATACTGAATAAAAGAGTGGGTAAGAAAACCAGAAGGAAAGAATATTTTGAATATTTGGTTAAGTGGAAGGGTCATCCAGTTGAAGATGCCAGCTGGGAGACTGAAGAAGAAATTTTGAAGCATAGACATACCGTGCAGGAGCTCATGGACAGGAGCCCATGAAATTTTTCAAGCGAGAGAGTATGATGCAGGAGCATCCCTCACGACAAGAAAAACCAACGTGGAAGCAGAAGACAGCGGGAAGAGGCCCAGCACAAGTTTTTGAATTTTAAATTTCCCTTGAATTTGATGTGCAAACATAAATGAGATCATTTAATTTGGTGCCTTGGGAGAAATGTAATCAGACCTTGAGCCATACGCTCTCGTCTGAGATAGAGAGAGGCATTTATAGTAGTAGTTGCAGGTAGATAGAATTGAATTCTTAGATTAGACAGTTCTAGAAGAAAGAGGGAAAACCGAATATAGACACCCTCATTGTATTATTGTAAAAGTTAAGAGGATCAAGAACAGGAGTAAGAAGAGTCTAGAGCATAGGAGAATAGCAGAGAGCTGTAGAAGAACACCCATGTATAGATCTTGAATTAATAGAAGAAGTTGATTCAAATTCATGGTTGTTGTGTTATTCCCTGTGTATGTGTGTTGAATGCTCTGATTATGAATATTACTTCCTGTTATGCATTGTTATTATGTTATGTGTATGATTTCATGTGTTAAGATCGAAATTTGAGAGGAAGTGAATGAGTTTCAATTGTTTCTCCCTTTGAGCAAGGATTCCTGCAAGGAGTGCAGTTGAAGTCGTCCGCAAGGAGTGCGTTGACAGAAGGCTCGGGAGTTAAACTCTTGTTCTCAAAACACTTAGAAGTGGGAGTGGGTTGCTAAAGCCGTGTAAGGAGTGCACAGGCTAAGAAGAGTCTCAGTCATGACACTGAGCAGAAGCTTTGGGAGATTGTTGTTGCAAGAGTGCACAGAGCCGAGTGACTTCAACACTTAGACGTGATTGAAGGTTTTCCGCAAGAAGTGCGTACAAGAAGTTCTCTGAAGGAATTGAGAAGACGAGAACAAGCTCAGGAGGTATAGGCCTTTGAGTTCATGGAAGAACAAGCGCAAGGAAGCTGTCGTTGGGAGCCGGAAGAAGCGTCGCAGGTTGGCGAAGCGGCGAAGTAATCTCGTGGAGAGATACTCTTTGATCATCTCGTAGGTTAACCGAGGAGGAACGGACAGTCAAAATTCTATGAAGAGATTTCACGAAGTTCCGAGGACCGTCAGATATTGCAGAGGTGCAAGGAGGTTACGGCGAGGAGAATCCAAAGAATTTGAAGCTTAGGAGAGGCAGAGGCATCGATTCCGAGTCACAGGAGTCATAGGATCTACACGTGGTATCGTGTATCGGGGACTCGGGAGTTGAATCCCCAAAAGTTGTGCAGCCAGAGTGGCAAGATCGCAAAATGCGATAAGATCAGAGTCGTTCGTTGTGGAGGACACGTGTAAGGAGATCCTCATCTCGCAGACTTGGATGTTGGAGGATAGAAAGGGAAACCTTTGGTTTCGTGAGTAGTGAGGTGGCGATAAGCTGTGGGTCGTCCATAGGAAGAGGACAGGTGTCATAGATCTAAGGATCTCGTGAACTCGAGAGTTCACCGGTTGAAAACCCAAGCATTGGGTACTCCAAGTCGCGAGTGGTGAAGTGGAGAGATATTGGGAGCCGTCCATCTGAGGGGATAGGTGGTAAGAAATCAAGAGATCTCACGAACTCGGGAGTTCGCAGGGTAAAGGCCCAAGTATTGGGAGCGCAAATTCGTGAGGTGCGAGGATGCGAGGCGACGAAGGCGCAAGAGGATCGCAGCCATTCATCGGAGGAGGACAGGTGTCGAGAGATCGAGAGATCTCGTGAACTCAGAAGCTCGCAGGTTGAGAGTTCAACATTTGGGTACTCCAAGTCACGAATTCGTGAGTAGTGAGAGAAGGATAGCCATTGGATCTGTGACACAGAAGGACCGTTGGATCTGTGTGAGGGATCGTGTCTCGGGACCTCACAAGAAAAGATATAAAAACTTGGTCACGGGGATCGTGAGGTTGCGAGATAGCGATATCCTGACAGCTGGAGTAGTGTGGGCCATAGCGGAGCGCGAGTGGAATACAGGTGGCACAGAGGATTCGTGAGTCGTGAAGTGCCGAGGAGCCGAGACTCGTCTGAATGCCGAGTCGCGAAGTGCCGAGGAGCTGAGATTCTTGTGGACTCGTGGCAAAGTATAAGGTGGGACCGTGCATCTCAGAGACTCGCGGACAAGGAGGGTGAAAACTCGACGGTTCAATCGGCGAGGTTGCGAGGTTGCGAAGTCGCGAAGTCGCGAGAGGCGCTAACATTAAGACTAGCCCACGGTTGCATGTGGAAGGAACTATACCCGTTTCGCCAGATCAAGTATCGCAAGATTTGAAAGGAAAGTTTGGGGGTTTCAAGTCACGAACTCGCGAAACAGCGAGATTTAGTGGATCTCCTGGTGGAAAAAGGGGAGACCTCGGAATAGATTCTGTGGGTGCAGATCTCCCGATAGGGAGATAGAAGAACCTTCAAGTTCTTCGGGCCGAGGAGAAGAAGGTCCTATGTGAGCGGGCGTGCCCGTGGTGTGGGCGTGCCTACGTCACTATGTTCTTCAGCTATAACTAGAAGGTGACTACAACCACCTGTCCTTGCCCCATCCAATTGCTCCGATGTAGAAGTAGAATGATCTAACCACTATCACACTATCACTGTGAGATATATTGTTGTAAACCTGTACCAATCAACATGTAATCAACCTGTAATAACCTGTACCAATAATTTTGTACCAACATGCACCATACATCAACCTATACCTCAACTTGTACCATAAAAAAATGCATCAATCATGCACCAACTTGTAGAAAACAACCTATAATCAGCCTGTACCATAAACAAGTGCATCAACCATGAACCAACATGTACCTCAACCTGTACCATCAACTATTGCATCAACTATGCACCAAATATGTACCAATCATGCATCAAATACACATCAACTATGACTCATCAAGATGTACCAACATCATTAAGTATACACCTCGTGTATGTCCCAACTCATCAACTACTTGTCTCAACCATGTACCTCAACCAGACACCAAGTACATATACCAATATAACCATCAAAAGTTCTCTAGAAATACATCACACTATCCATAACCAAATACCATAAACCCTTACATCAAACCATGTGCTACAACCTCACTGTTATGTATCCTCAAGCTAAACCAACAACTTCAACAACACATCACAACCAAAAGACCAATACCCATATGCCAAATACAAAAAATAAAATACCAATTGTATCCCTCAACAAATCTGATATATGTAGCAATATTGAACATCCAATACCATCTCAAGAGATAAACTCTAGATCACAAAAGATACCTCAAACAAGATGTGCCATATCTCTCATAAATAGACCCCAACCATGTTGTTGCCACACTTTTTCTGCCACGATTTTTCTGTAGCACTTTTAATGCTGCGAATTTTCTGCTGTGATTTTTATGCTGCACTTTTTCTACCGCACTTTTTCTGCCGCACTTTTTCTGCCATGATTTTTCTGCCACGATTTTTCTGTCGCAGTTTTCCTACCACACTTTTTCTACCGTGATTTTTCTATGCACTTTTTCTGCCGCAGTTTTCCTACTGCACTTTTTTTTCCACAATTTTTCTGCGTGCTTTTTCTGTCGCGATTTTTCTACCACAATTTTTCTATCGCACTTTTTATGCTGCACTTTGCCTATCGCACTTTTCCTGCCGCACTTTTTCTATTGCAATTTTTCTCTATCAATAATACCTTCCCAAATAACCTTTCAAAAAAATAGATATTCAATGATATTCAAGTGTGATTAGATGAGAGAGTCTTGCCTCTTATTTATACTTTCATGTAGCATCCCACTTTTCTTATTTTAGGGAGTTCTCCATTAACTTCATTATTTAAATAATTTCTTTTGGAAACACTTTGAATTTAGTACACTCATCACTTCACTTTACCTCAAGGGGTTACCTTCTAACCATCTTAAACCACTTTCCTTATTTTAGGGCTAACCCACTTCTAACCACTTGTCAACTTAGTAATTTCTCCATTAACTTTATTATTTAAATAATTTCTTTTGTATTCAATTTGACTTATAGTACACTCATCACTTTACTTTATTATTTACCTTCTAAAATCTCTTAAGCCACTTTGACTACTTTGACCTTTTGGGGCTTCTAGATGACTCATGAGGATTCTCCAACTTCACATGTGTTGGAAAGACTAGAACAACTGAGAGGGGGGGGGGTGAATCAGTTGTTTATAAGCTTAAACAATTTTATGCCTTTTAAATAATTATTAAGATTTCTTCATGTGTCATCAACCAATCATACAGCATATGGACAGTAAGAGTAA
>ML779228.1:269020-290985 GCA_009831015.1 Picea engelmannii | reverse complement strand
TTCATCCCTCTGTCGTGTGAGAGCTTGCTCAAGCAACAGATTGATAGGATCGTATGCTCCGTCGTTTTTCTTTTCTTCTGCCATTGAGGGTTTATTGGGTGTTCGAGAGCGATTGTATTCAAGAGAGACAAGCTCGAGACCCAAATTTCTATACTTGGACCTCGTTGGGGACATGCACTGAAAAAACGATCAAGAGCATCCTGCTCTGATACCACTGATCCGGATTATTTTCGGCACGAAATGAGAGCGGAGATATAATAAAGAAATGCACAGAGATATCGTGTATATCCAATAAAATAACATAAATATATCAGAGATGCAACCATAAACACAGAGATACTGTAATACACGATTTCTATTAATGAAAGAAATGTATAGAGACTATAAAAATACAGAGTGAAAGACTCGCTAGAATGGTGGCAGCTTATCTCTGAGAAGAGATGTGATGGCTACTTGCATTCGCAAGAAGATGATTACAATGAGGCTCTAGAGGCCTTTTTACAATAAACAGGAATGCCAAAATTCCTAGGCATCCAAAAACCTAACCCTAGGAGATGAAGCGTCAAAAGTCATGTGGGCCCCGTTTGGGTAAGTTAGTACATCAACTTCCCGGGGTCGTAACTTTTGCATAGGATCTCCGTTTTAGGCGTATGATAGCTCGTTCGAAAGGTATCGTTGAGGAGATTCATTTTGGGGGCTCAATCATGCCTCCGACTATCATTGAGAACCTCGATCTCAAAAAACCTTCATTTAGGCCCTAAAAATGGCCCTGGAAGTTAAAACCTACTAAAAATAGTAAATTGCCAAAATTGCCAGAAAATTGTTTTGAACCAGATGAAAAAGGTGGGTGGCCACTGATATCCACCTAGATCAATCTGGCCCTAGTTTTATGTCCAAGATTATTATGGAAGAACTAGGACTCTCTTGTACAAATGAAAATTCAAGAAGTATGTTATCCTATAATAATAAACAACAAACAATGATTAGTGAAATCAAGGATGTAACTTTAGTTCTTTGTGCCCATCCTGAAATTAGAACCACGTTGAATATTCAAGTAATTAATATGCTCCATCAATAACTATTCCATTATTTTGGGTAGATATTGCCAGGATTTAAATGATGGTTATTTATCATTGGATGGTTCACGCCTGTCCATTCCCAAAAATGGTAAGAACATTATGTTTTTGAGGTAAGGACAAATTTCACCATATGTAGAAAAAGTTCCTCAACCTAATGTTACTTATATTGAGGACAATATGGGTGTGTATTCTATTTTTGTTGATGAAGATGATGCTTCTCTTGAATAAATTTATGATTATGAAGCTGGAATGTGTCTTAGGAAGTTTGATGGTGCATGTTGAATAGAAGGAAATGGAGTATGAATTGTATTATACTCTCATGTTGGTAAAATTCATAATTTTTCATACAAACTTTAATTTTCCTGCACTAGTAACGTTAATGGATTTGAATCTGTTGTTAGGAATTGAAAATGCTTACAACCTAGGTTTTTATCATCTCATTTTCTTTGGAGATTCAAAACTTTTTGTCAAGTTGGTAAGAAAAATCTAAAATCCTACTAACAAGTTGTTGAAAAGATACACCTAAGTTGTTTGGTCTTTAATCCAAAATATGATATCTTTTAATATCACTCACATCAAAATGGAATTGAACTAAATAGTTAATAAGTTGGTTGTTTTTGTTGCCTATCCTATAAGGAAATTATTACCTCAAGGAACTGATTGCACATTTCTATCCTTAGATTGACTTCATCTTCCTAATAATGTGGAATCATGGTAGGTCTTCCCTAATGATGAAATAATTTGTGATTTTTTACAGAATGATATTTATAAGCCAAAGAAAATCATTTCACTTGAAGATAATAAAATTCCTAAAGGGATGACTCCTCTTGAAAACTTATTCTCAACCAGTGATGTTAGAAACAAGAAAGATAATAAAGAAGAGGAGTCAAAACGGAAAATAGAAGATATTATTCTAGTGAACATTGGAACTCAATAACATCCCAAGGTTTTAAAAATATGATCCAAATGTGATCTGAAATTTAACTTGATCTAAAATTCAAGATCTTTTAACCATTATTTGCATGTGAATGTTTAATTGTTAACCATCTTTGTAATGCAAAATTAAAGAACTTCCATCAAGCACATGAGCACATAAACATGTAAGCAAACCATCTATGAACAAGAATTGGTAAAGGAGTTCACCAGACTTCTTGGCTACGTCTCCGAGTCCACTCCGATAGTGAGACCTCTCTTTAATTAATCTCAAATGCTTAAAAATTACAAAGAAAGGCTTACATAAGATCTCACAAAAACCAACTTTCAGATCTACGATTCTAGGCATAAACAGACATCATAGGTGGCTGGAAAACGTCATTCTGCAACTTTTGACTGTAAACTCGAGTATGCTTGGCTCGCTCAAATGGGCTCTAGAGGCACTTTTCTGTTTAGCTACTCTGATGAAGAAATAGAGAGCATATTCGGAATCCCCTCGAAATTCTGCAACTTTTGAGTATAAAGTCGATCTATTTCTGAGCAGGTTGCCTGGGACACCTCCTGGCATGAATTTCAATGCAGTTTATCCCTGTCAGATCCATACAGTCTCGAAAACCGTGCCAAATCCTATTCTGGAGGCACTTTTCTATTCGACTACACTTATGAAGAAACAGATACCATATTCAGAATCCTCTCGAAATTTTGCAACTTTTGAGTATAAATTCGATCTATTTCTGAGCAAGTCGCCTGAGACACCTCATGGCACGGATTCCAATGCAGTCTCTGCCAACTCCCCCCTACCAATGGGCTCTAGAGGCGCGTTTATGTTCATCTACTTTGATGAAGAAACAGATAGCATATTCAGAATCCTCTCGAAATTCTGCAACTTTTGAGTATAAGTTCGATCTATTTCTGAGCAAGACGCCTGGGACACCTCTTAGCACAGATTCCAATGCAACCTCTGCCAACTCTGTCCTGCCTCGTTTTACGTGCCCCACTAAATAAGCAGATCCGCTAACCAGTTCGCCAAACTTAGCGAACCTCCTCCGAATTTGGCGGTAACTGCCAAATTTGGTGAAAATCCGTTAGATTTGGCTGAATCCGCCAAACTGCTGGGCTTCTAGAATGTGACACGTGGTGCCTCCTGATTGGGCCACGTGTCAGCCTCTCATTGGCTGACGACACACCACCCGGATGACATCATCATCCGTACGTCTTGCCACATGGCATTTCCTCATATTGACACGTGTCATGCTGACGTTAGCATCCGTACTACTGACATCATCAGTACGCATGTTGATTGTTTGACTTTTTTTCACTGTTTTCGAAAAACTTCAGAGTGTCGTAACTTCTGCATATGAGCTCCGTTTGACAAAGTAAATATATGACCGGAATCGGGAGAACGAACTGGACGCAATGGCATTGGTTTCATTCAATTCTGAGAACTTTTATTTTTGAGCATTTTTTGAGTCTAGGGACCCTTCTGAGACTTCTAGGTCATTCCTAGATCCTCCTTTTCTGCATTTGAGTATTTTTGAGCAGTTTTGGATCCACCTGGATCAAACCTCCCCACTGAGAAGCTTTTGGACCATCAAAAGCATGAAATCATTCAAAAAATAAGTGAGGACATGTTTGTCTCACTTGTCCTATATCACCTATCCATTCCTCCTGGAACCTGTACATCTGACTCAACAATACAATAATCAACACTACACTGACATTGTTAAGTACATTAATGACATTCTTAATCACATCTTCATTCAACATTGTCAGACCCAACCACATATTGTTGATGAGTAATACGTTGAATATAAACATTGAACATGTGAAAGAGATTGTACCCGAACAATGTTGACTTTTAACCATAGAAACACTATCAACCAAAACAGGTGCATTGTAGTGAAATGACACTTCCTTTTCATGCTTAGGATTCTTTTCTTCCTTACATTGTATAAACATAAGTGCCAAATTTTGACTTGCATTAACAACCCTTTTTAATTGTTGTGTAGTGCCCAATGATTTGTCATTTTTGATTGAATGTCAATGCACTATGTACTCAATTCCTTCTTTAAACAAGTGATATTGATTATGTTCTCGATAGAAGATCATTTTTTGATCATATAAGTATGGACTACCCAACACAATTCCACAGATATCTAGTGGGACCACATCAAATTCAACCTCATCTACAAACTTAGATGTAATTGCAAACTTTAGATCACATTATTGTGTTACTTGTAATATTTTATCTTTGCATACCCAACCTAATGGATAAGGTTTCTTGTGTGGTTTCGTTATTAATCCCAATTGCTTAACTACTTCCTCTGAAATAAGATTAACTTGAGATCCATTATCTATGAGTGTGTCAACCTTTGTTTGTTTTGTAATCACTCTTATATGAAACAATGCATTCCTCTTTCTATCCTTAGAATTGTCATCATCTTTAGAAGTAGAAGCACATGAAGAACCAATGTTAGCATCATTATCAACAATAGATTTACCTTTCACACCTACGATTGTTATATTTGTTTCATCCTCGGAATCTGATCCAAGGTCCTCAACGATAACTGTGGTTGTTTGCTTCCCCTTCCGATCCTTAAACCACTTCGGTTTCATTTCAGGATGTAGCTTCCAACACTTTGCCTCTTCATGCCCTTGCTTTTGACCATGTGAGCATGTAGGTCTCTCATCACCCTTCTTCATTGTAGCTGCATGTTTAACTTTCCTCTTTTCCTTGCCTTCTTTTGCCTGAACGGATTTAGCTGAAGAAACATCATGAACACTCTTCCCTTTTGACTCAATGTGAGTTGCTTGAACACACACCTCGTTAAGGTTAGTCGGATTAAACATCAATATCATATGACATAAATAAGTGTGCAATCCTCCTATATATTTAAGAAGAGTTTCCTGAGTGTAGAGAGGTATACCAAGTACCAATGCTCTTTTTCGAAATTATTGTGTGTATTCTTGCACACTTTGTCCCTTACTGTGTCTCAAATTCTGCCAATCCATCATAGCTTGTTGCATATACCCTAATGGATACAAAAAAAAATTAAGTGCTGAAGTGAACTAATACCAAGAGGAAACGATTTTTCCTTTTGTGGCAAGATCCTCTTGAGATCTGCTCTCCCACCAAATGAGCAGTCCCTCCAAGTCGGAGAGAAGGCAACTGAATTTTAACAGCATCTTCAGTAAACTTTTGAATCCTACAATAAACTTCAATTTGACGGATCCAATTGTCCAATTTTTCAGCATTAAGTTCTCCATTATACATAGGTAATTCAAACTTAATATCAAGCTTTAAATGAGACATATTAGGATCAAGTTTTGTTTTTTGCTTTTCAAATGGAGAAGGAATAGAACCATCAAGAAGAGAAGGAGAAGTTGGTGGGGTTTTAGGGGGTTCCTCACCACCTCCTTCTTTTTTACCTTCTGTATGATATGGTCCACCTTGTTCACCTTTCTTTCAATCTTGATAGAGCTCCTCTACCACCGTTTGCATTCTCATGAAAGCTTTCAGAAATTCCCCTTCAGAAGGGATATAAGACGTTGCTTCTTCTCCTTTTGGTGAAGACATCCTTCCCCTTCTTGAACCAATCTCTAGATCAAATTCTTCAAGTTCTCCTTCACCACGCTGAAGTTTGGATATTGTTAACATCAACTCACAAAGAAATGGTTAACCTCGCTCTAATACCAAACTTAGTCTGAAATTTTACTTGATCTAAAATTCAAGATCTTTTAACCGTTATTTGCATGTGAATTTTTAACTGTTAACCATCTTTGTAATGCAAAATTAAAGAACATCCATCAAACACATGAGCACATAAACATGTAAGCAAACCATCTATGAACAACAATTGGTAATGGAGTTCACCAGACTTCCTGGCTACGTCTCTGGGTCCACTCCGACAGTGAGACCGCTCTTTAATTAATCTCAAATGCTTAAAAATTACAAAGAAAGGCTTACATAAGAGCTCCCAAAAACCAACTTTCAGATCTGCGATTCTTGGCAGAAACAGACATCATAGGTGGCTGGAAAACGTCATTTTGCAACTTTTGACTGTAAACTCGAGTATGCTTGGCTCACTCAAATGGGCTCTGGAGGCACTTTTCTATTCGACTACTTTGATGAAGAAACAGAGAGCATATTCGGAATCCCCTCGAAATTCTACAACTTTTGAGTATAAAGTTGATCTATTTCTGAGAAAATCGCCTGGGACACCTCCTGGCACGAATTCCAATGTAGTGTCTACCTGTCAGATCCATACAGTTTTGAAAAGCATGCCAACTCCTCTTCTGGAGGAACTTTTCTATTTAGCTACACTGATGAAGAAACAAATAGCATATTCAGAATCCTCTCAAAATTCTGCAACTTTTGAGTATAAAGTTGATCTATTTCTGAGCAGGTCGCCTGGGACACCTCATGGCACAGATTCCAATGCAGCCTCTGCTAACTCCCCCCTGCCAATGGGCTCTGGAGGAACTTTTTTGTTCGGCTACTTTGATCGATAAACAAATAGCATATTCGAAATCCTCTCGAAATTATGCAACTTTTGAGTATAAATTCGATCTATTTATGAGCAAGTCACCTGGGACACCTCCTGGCACGGATTCCAATGTAGCCTCTACCAACTCTGTCCTGCCTCATTTTGCGTGCACGACTAAATAAGCAGAGCCTCTAACCAATTTTCCAAACTTAGCGAACCTCCTCCAGATTTGGCGGTAACTGCCATATTTGGCAGAAATCCGCCATATTTAGCTTAATCCGTCAAACTGCTGGACTTCTAGAAGGTGACACATGGTGCCTCCTGATTGGGCCACATGTCAGCCTCTCATTGGCTGACAACATGTCACCCTGCTGACATCATCATCTGTATGGCCTACCATGTGTCATTTCCTCAGACTGCCACGTGTCATGCTGACGTCAGCATCCGCACTGCTGACGTCATCAGTGCGCCTGTTCACTGTTTGACTTTTTTTTCGTTATTTTCGAAAAACTTCAGAGTGTCATAACTTCTCCATATGAGCTCTATTTGAGAAAGTAAATATATGGCCGAAATCGGGAGAATGATCCGGACGCAATGGTGTTGGTTTCATCCAATTCTAAGAACTTTGATTTTTGAGCATTCCCTGAGCCTAGGGACCCTTCTGAGACTTCTGGGTCATTCCTAGATCCTCCTTTTCTGCATTTGAGTATTTTCGAGCGGTTTTGGATCCACCTAGATCACAATGTTCTGAATATGAAAACAAAAAGTTCATGGACTTATTTCATGGATTTAGAGATATTTTTTCCTAGTCTTATGAGGATATTCATAGTTTTGATCCTAGTGTGATCCAACATGTTATTCTGATTAAGGAAGAAGAAAAACATGTTAGGAAAAGGCATAGGCCCATAAATCCTTCTCTTGAAACTACTTTAGAAAATAAGTGGAAAAGTTGATAAATGCTCATATTATCTTCCCTGTTAAATATTCCAAGTGGGTATCCAATCTTGTTCCTATACAGAAAAAGAATGGCAACAGTAGACTATGTGTTGATTTATGTGCACTTCATAGAGAAAGTGTAAGAGATGAATTTCCCCTTCATAATATGGAAATGATTTTACAGCAAGAACCACGGTCTCAGAGGATGTCCCTTATTGATGGATTTCCATGCCATAATGAAATTAGATTCAAGAGGATGGAAAAATACAAAACCACTTTTACAACTTGATGGGGCACCTTCGCTTATGAACAAATTAATTTTTTCTTAATTAATGCAAGTGTCACTTTTCATATAGCTCTGCAGATAGCTTTCGATGATCTTATCAGTAAAATAATTCTTATTTATCTTAATGAGTTAGTCGTTTACTCTAAAAATCAACGAGATCATTTTGATCATCTTAAAAAGGTCTTTTTGCATTGCAGAAAATTTGGCATGTCTTTAAATCCTTCACAATATTTTTTTAGTGTCACTCAAGGTAAACTTATCAGCCACATTGTTTCTAATTCAGGAATCAATATTGATCCTAAGAGTGTTATTGTTATTCTAAATCTTCAACCCCTACATCTAAAAAGGAAATTCAATCTTTTATGGGAAGAATTAACTTTGTTAGAAGATTTGTTCCTAATTTCATTGTAATGGTCAAGCCTATTCATAATCTGCTGAAACAGGATTAATATTTCTTATGGAATGAGGATGTTGAAAAATATTTTGTAGGAATAATAAAAAAAAAAGTTATGCATTGGTTCTAGAGAAATCGGATTTTGATAAAGAATTTTTTATCTATAAAAAGTCAACAGAAGAAGAAATCACTGTTATTCTTCTTCAAAACGATGATCAAAACAACAAAAAAACTATAGCTTACATGAGCCTGAGCCTATCTTTATGAAATCAATATACCATACCATCAGCCATGTACCAACATCTACCATAAATCATGTACCATGAGATGTGCCTCAACCATATACCATATCACTCATTATATGTCTCAATCATCCCATATACCATGTACCATAAGATATCAACAATGAAGTGCCTCAACAAAGTACCAAATCATGTACCAATATCACCAACAAGTGCCTCTAACAATGCACCATATCATCATCAATATATGTGCCTAAACCATGTTCCAAACCATGTTGGATTACTAAGAGGGGGGTGAATCAATAATGACAAATTTATACCACTATTATTCCTTTTAACCACAATGTATATTCTTTTAAATTATTCAAATATGTTCATTAGTTCATCATCAATATATTATTTCATCATAAACATTAACATCCATCAGTGCATAATGAACAATAATAGACACATCCAAACAATACATATTACACAGTACACCAGTATTTTATGTGGAAACCCAATGTGGGAGAAAACCACAGAATCATTTTCTTATATGTCTAAGGATTACATTCAAGGAAGAACCAACTTCCAATTCTCCAACTCCAACTAGAAGGAGGCTCCAACCCCCTAGTTTTTAGGCTACATTCTAAGGGGAGCTCCAACTCCCTAATTCTCTAGCTACAACCAGAAGGAGGCTACAACCCCCTATGTTCTTTGGCTGCAACCGAAAGGTGGCTACAACCACCTATCCTTTCCCCATCCAACCGCCCCGAAATATAAGTGTCAAATGATGAAAACACTACCACACTGTCCCTTTTGGATATACCATTGTAAGCATAAGAATATGACATACATTTTGAACATGTAGATAGATATGTTCTACCTGATCACTATAGACCTTCCTGGGAGCTTGCCTTCAGACTCTAGAGACCTAGCATCTTCATCTACTCAATCTTTCATGGATTTTCCCAACTGCACGTGACATTTTATTCTTTATCTTCTTTATTTACACACATTATTCTCCGTCGTCCTGCATATGTACGCGCCTTCCTCCACTACAACGCATGTACATATCAAAAACTAGGGTTTTTTAGCAATTATGCAATTCTGAAACTTTCTTCGTTAACCCTCCTTTGCTACCTTAGACTTGAGTAAATTGGTGTATCAATGTTTACCTGCAATAAACCTTTCACAAAATAGATATTCAATGATATTTAATAGGTAGGGTAGGTGCTAATGGAAGTTCCTTGCTCTCTTATTTATATTCTCCAAGTGGCTTCCTCTAGAAATCTCATTGTAACTGTTTTACCCTTTTCTCCATCTTTTAGGGCTAACTACTTTCTTGTTGCAACTAACAATTCCTTAATTAGTCAAATCGTGACTTCTTTATCCTTAATTACTTTCATGTTGCAACCACTTTATTATTTAAATAATTTATCTTTTCAATCGCTTTGACCGTTTTATTATTTAAATAATTTCTCTTTACTCACAACTTCTTGTTGCAACTAGCTTTTCCATAATTAGTCAACTCATAACTTATTTGTCCTTAACTAACTTCTTGTTACAACCACTTTAATATTTAATTTATTTCTTGGTCAACCACTTTGACTATTCACTCTTGTCATCACAATTACTTTAACCATAATTAATAAACTCACCACTTCTAGTTACAACCAATTTATTTTTAATTATTTTCTTATTGCAACAACTTAACTCATAATTAACTCCTAGTTACAACCACTTTGACTAGTAAACTTCTTCTAGGATTTTCTAGAACAATTGACTTCTTTGACCTTCTAGGGGCTTCTAGATAACTCATGAGGGTTCTCCATATTCACTAATCCATATCTCCTTAACCACGAGGAACTACATGATGTACCACATATCACCAGAAATGGAATGACATGTACTATCCATATACAATAGTCTTACCTTCATATTCACTAATATCCATGCCTTTATTCCTCAAACAAAATAGGGTCCCTTACCCATACCTTTGTGATACTGGAATTCACTACTAGACTTCTCCAAGGGTTGACATCAATCTATAAGGGTTGAAATCAATCTACAATATCACTCTCTAAGGGTTGAAATCAATGACAATCAACAATCCAAACCAAATGAACTCTACAATATCACTCTCCTTGGGGCTTCTCCCCTTGAATGAACTCTCCTTGGGGTTGTTGCCCCTGTCTAAATGCCTTTGATCTTTCTATGTGTTTCTAATCCTTTGATTACTCTCTCTCCCTTCATCTAAATAATATCTCCCCTTTTGACAAAGGGTATCACTCTAATGCAATGATGATGTCATGGCTTCCAATGCTCCCTCTCTGATCATCTCTATCATCTCTCCTCCTGGAATCATACCTCTATTCTTACCTATTTGTATGAAAACTTCTCTAAATGATGTTTCTACCTATCTTACTGCTTTTGTTTCTCTCCCTTTGACTTCTTTGTGGGATGTCATGTAGATGACATGTATGGTTTCATGTACCTACTTCCTTTTGAAGTTCTTTTCCATTGGTGCTTCCTTGTGTAATAAACTAAAATATATGAAAATCATTCAAGAATAAGAATTCAAATATTCATCTATTGTTATCATCCATTATGATAATGTTCCTTTATCTCTGAACCACTCATTGAACAAATCTGTGAACCCAATCTCTAAATCCATGCTCTCATCCACTGTCATATATCCATCCAAAGTCGCTAATCCATTTTTGTCCATATTTTCCATGACTTTTCTACTCAACTGTCCATAATGATGACCCATCTGTCACTATACTATTTTGAAGTATTCTCACATACAAATTATCATCAAATGGGTCCACTGATCTTCTCTATCTGCATACCAAACTCTGCATGTATGGAACAACATTTACTAATGATACCACTTCCTGAATACAACCATATACTTCTTCTTGTGTAACTTCCAACTGACACTTGTGTGGGAACACTGCTTTCTCAATCGATCAATCTTTCATGCTGTACTTATGTTATCTAACATACTTCAAACTGCTCGAAAGATAAATCTTTGAATATGTAGAGCTTCTATCTAGACTCCTCCTTTTCAAAATACATATTTGTTGGGAGTCTCCAAGTAGGATGGCTCAAAATAATATATTCTATGATGCGGAGTCATCTTCCTCTTCGTCTATAGAGTCATTATTTCTATGAACTTTGACTTCTCCCTTTCTCCCAGTGGATTGATCTTTCTCTATAATTCCTGAAATTACAATCTCTTGAACTTGTTCTTTATTTAATTGAACTTCTTTTCTTTCATTTAGTTTCCGAATATTTTTGTATCTGACATCTTCCTTTTTCTTTGTAGACTTGTCTTCATATCATGTTATTTCCAATATTGAGATCTCTAGGACTTGGTATTTTTTCACTTGTTCTTCCTATTTTCTTATCCATACTTTATTATATCTAATATTAGTGTTCTCTTTCTTGAAAGTATCTATCATGCTTCTACAATCACGAGCTATGTGTCCATAGTTATGGAATTTTTAACATTCAAAGTTATGTGGGGCCACATAAGTATTTATTGCTTGAACATTTCTTTCATAATCCCTTCAATCTGCAACCTTATGTCCAAAGTTAGTACAATAAAAAAAATGACCATAAAATAAATTTACATACCTGAGAGTGAATGGTGTAGTCCTTTCGAATTCTTTCCTTAGTTGATCATGATTGATGCTCCTTTGTGGCTTGAATGTGTAGGGTTTTCTTGAAGATGAATCTTTATCAATTTTCTTAGATTCTGGTTGACGGTGATTCCTTCCTTTGAGTACTTCTGTATAACTCTTTCTCTTTATTCATTCTTCTTTTCTGGAAACATGGAATGGTTATATTCAGTCTCTACTTCTCATGTAGATGTTTATGTCTCTTCAATGTTCTTACTGATCTTGATGAATTTGAATCTTAGTGTGACAAATTCTTCTTCAAGCTTCTCAACCTATTCTTCTTTCTTTATTATCTGAGACTTCATGACTTCTTCCATTTTCTTTACTTCTTCAAGTTGGATCTTCAAGGTGATTATCTCTTCTTCATTTTTTCTTTCTTGTTTACTGAATTCTCCTTCAAGCTGATTTAAATCCTCAATTATTTCCTTGAGATGATCTTTCAATATCTTCTCTCTCTTTTATGTTTCTTCCTTCTGTTCTTTTATTTTGTCTTCCAAACAATGCTTCTAACTCTTGAACATTTCTTCAATTTCTTTGGCTTCTTTCGACTAATCATGTAGACCTATATTAATCTGATGTGCTTCTTTCAATATTTGAGGACTTTTATTTAGCTTAATCAATTCTTCCTAGAGGAATTGGTTTTCCTTCTTTTCTTTGCTTAATTGAGTGAAATCATAGTTAACTTCGGCCTCAATATCCACTTCACTCTCTTCTTCTTATGAGTTTGTCTGACATGATGAACATATTTCTTCTTGTTCGATACCTGCATCTTATTTTTCATTCTCTAACTCTATGATGGGAGAAAAATAGATACTATGTAGCTTATCCCAAAGTTCTTTAGTTGATAAACATTGTCCAACTTTTTCCTTTACTGAATAAGGTAATCCTTCCAAGATAAAATCCAATGTCATTTTGTTGTTCCTTTTCAATTCCTTCTTCGTTGTCGTTTTTTGTTTCTTTGTAGCATTGTAGCATTGTATCCTATAAAAACTGAGTGCCAAACATCATACCCATGTGCCTATAAAAATACCTTCATCCTGTAACTCCACAATTCATACTTTATACCCTTTTGACCATTGAACATTGGTGCTCCATTCATATTGTACTCCATGATCTACCTTCCAATGGTTAATTTTTTTCCTTGAAGGAACCCACTCTGATACCAATTGTTGGATTACTGAGAGGGGGGTGAAACAATAATGAGCAATTTATACCACTATTAATAATTTTAACCACAATGTATATTATTTTAACTTATTCAACAATGTTCATCAGTTCATCATCAATATATTATTGCATCATAAACATTAACATCCATCAGTGCATAATGAACAATAATAGACACAACCACACAATACAAAGTACCTGAGTATTTTATGTGGAAACCCAATGCGGGAGAAAAGCACGAAATTATTTTCTTATATGTAAAATAATTACATTCAAGGAAGCACCAAATTCCAATTCTCCGGCTCCAACTGGAAGGAGGCTCCAACCCCCTATTTTCTCAAGATAAAACGTGAGGGAAGCACCAACTCCCCAATTATTTGGATATAACCAAAAGGAGGCTACAACCACCCATGTTCTCCGAATACAATCGTAAGGTGGCTATAACCACCTATCATTTCCCCGTCCAACCACCCTGAAATATAATTGTCAAATGATGAAACCACTGCCACATTGTCCCTATGAGATATATCATTGTAAATGTGTACCAATATATGCCAACAACCTATAACCAACCTATACCAAAATCTTGTAATCAATCTTGTACCAGAAGTCATCATGTACCAACAAACACCGACCGATATGTGACCTATATATTTTTCATCTTGTGTATGTACGCACCCTGTCTATACTACAACATGTGTATGTACATGGCATGTCTATATTGCAGCCTGTGTACACCTTCATAAAGATAGGGTTTTCACCTTTTCTAAAACTCAGACACTTTGTTTCCCCTATCACATCAACCTGTAACCTATCATTGTGTTCAATCTATATTTTTGCGCTATGCATACATAATCATACATATCCCTTAACCAAATGCATATATGTCTCTCTATTCATGTGCCATGCATGTGTGTACAATCATGATTAAGTGTAATAACCCTCACATGAACTAGACATCAAACCCTCATTGACATGCAACCTCAAACTCCAAAAACAACTTCAAAACCACTTCACAACCAAATTCCCTCAACCATGTACCACAAAATACAAGATATGCCTCAACACTCAACCCAACAAGATGTAACAATAATGAATACCAAACATACCAGTGATGTATTTCTATAGATCTAGCTCATACAATAAGTGCCATACAACTAGCAGTCTCTGTAGGAAAAACCTCAAACTCCCATAACCATATCTCACAGAGACAACAATATCCAACTACACATAAGAATGTGACATACATTTTGAACCTGTAGATAGATCTGTTGTACCTGATCACAACAGACCTTCCTAGGAGCTTGCTTTCAGACTCTAGAGACCTAACATCTTCATCTACTCAAGCTTTCATGGATTTTCCCAATTGTACACAACTTGTTCTTCTTCATTCTGCGTATGTACGCACCTTTTTCTCCTTCATTCTACATATGTATGCACCTTCCTCCACTGCAACCCACGTACACCTCAAAAACTAGGGTTTTTTCAGTAATTTTGCAATTCTAAAACTTTCATCGTCAACCATCCTTTTCTACCTTAGACTTGTGTAACTTGATGTATCAATGTGTACCTACAATAAACCTTTTACAAAATAGATATTCAATGATATTGAATAGTTAGGGTAGGTGCTAATGGGAGTTCCTTGCTCTCTTATTGATATTATCCACGTGGCTTCCTCTAGAAGTCTCCTTGTAATTGTTTTACCCTTTTCTCCATTTTTTAGGGCTAACCACTTTCTTGTTGCAACTAACGATTCCTTAATTAGTCAAATCATAACTTATTTATCCTCAATTACTTTCATGTTGCAACCAATTTATTATTTAAATAATTTATCTTTGCAACCACTTTGAGCACTTTATTATTTAAATAATTTATCTTTACTCACAACTTCTTGTTGCAACTAACTTTTCCATAATTAATAAACTCACCACTTCTAGTTGCAACTAATTTATTTTTAATTATTTTCTTGTTGCAATAACTTAACTCCTGATTAAATCCTAGATACAACCACTTTGACTAGTAAACTTCTTCTAGGATTTTTTAGAACAATTGACTTAGTTGACCTTCTAGGGGCTTCTAGATAACTCATGAGGGTCCTCCAACTTCACTAAGCCATATCTTCTTAGCTGTGAGGAACTACGTGATGTACCACATATCACTGGAAATTGCATGACATGTACTATCCATATAGAATAGTCTTACCTACATATTCATTGATCTTCATGCCTTTATTCCTAAAAAAAACTCAGGTCCCTTACCCATAACTTTGTGCTACCAGAATTCACTACTAGTCTTTTTTATGTGTTGACATCAATCCCTAATGGTTGACATATATCTACCATATCACTCTCCAAGGGTTGAAATCAATGAAAACCAACAATCCAAACCAATTATCCATCAACCTAAGCCTATTGTCTGATAAACCATGCATCAAACCATGAACCATAACATCACCAAGATGTGTCTCATCATGTACTAACATCACCAAGCATGTACCATAACCTCATCAGGATATGCATCTAAACTATGTACCAAACATGTGCCAACATCTATAAGCTAAGTGCCTAAAACATGTGTCATGTCACTCATGTTGATTAAAGTTGGTTTTCATTGATGTCAACCCTTGAAGAAAGCCCCGTGGAACAAGGTTTGGGTAATGGACCCAATATTGTTTGATGTAAAGATGACTCATTATTATCTTGTCATGGTTGATAAGAAGTAAAAATGGATGAACTCCAAACTGGTCCCCTTATGGTGAAAGCCTTCATAGGAAGACGCTTTGCAGAGTGAGAGAACCCATGCTTATTTGAGGAATAATGAAATGAAGGACAATGAATTTGTGAGTGAAAATATCCTAGATGGATAGTGCTTGTCATGCCCTTTCTGGTGGTATGTGGAAYGTCACATAACTCCTCACGGTTAGAGAGTTATGACCATATGAAGTTGGAGAACCCTCGTGAGTCTTATAGAATCCCCCAAGAGTCAAAGTGCTTTGCAAAAAGAAATTATTTTAAATGAAGAAACCCTAAAATAGGGAAAGTGTAAGGCTACATGAAGATATAAATAAGAGACAAAGCTCACTCATAAAAACACACTTGTACATATTGTATATCTATTTTCTTGTGTAAAGATTCTTGTAAATACTTGTGGATACATCTAAAGTGGAAAACGTCTGAGGTAGGACGAAGGATTGATGACAAAATTCTCGGATTCACAGAAAACCCTACTTTCTGAGGTGTATGCGGGTTGTCTGTGTATAGGGTGAGTACACGTACGCAGGCTGGTTGTGTATAGGGTGTGTACATACGCGGGCTAGCTATGTATAGGGTGCATACATATGTGAGCTGGTTGTGTATAGGGTGTGTACACGTATGTGGGTTGTCTATGTATAGGGTGAGTACGTATGCAGGTCTTATGTGTATAGGGTGAGTACATGTTGATAAATCCATGACACTTGAGAAGATGAAGGTGCATAGGTTCTAGATTCTGAGATCAAGATCCCAGGAAGGTCTAGAGTGCTCAGATACATCAGATCCATCCATTGGTTCAAAAGGTGTGTCTTATTTCTATGAATATTTGGATTTTGATGTATGCATGAGGAATGACAATGTATATTTGAGGATTTTCCTTAGAGAGACTAGTGGCTACATGGGATATTTTGTATAAGTCAGATCTACAGAAATATAGTTCTGGTATATTTATCATTGATACTTCTTGTTGAGGCACATCTTGTATTTCTTGGAATATAGCTAAGAGATTTTATGGTACATGGTTGAGATCTTGCATTTATTGATGTATTGAGAAGTTGAATATCATAAAGGGGTTGATGACTAAGATCATGTGAGGGATATTATACTTGTTCATGATTACACATACCTATATGGCACATGACTAGAGAGAGACATACTTGCCTTGAGTGGAGGTTATGTATGAGGATGCGTGCACAAGGTACAGTTACAGTATGGATACAATGAAAGGTTATAGTTCTATGTGAAAGAAGTTACAGAGGGTCAGAAGTTTTCAAGTGAAAGGAAACCCTAGTTTCAGAAGAAATACGCAGGCTTCATAATAGATAGGACACATACATACGCGGACTACATCACTACAGGTCGCGTATATGTTGTATTTTTGTAGATACATGTTCAGTTCAAGTACAAATTGATTACAGGACAATTGTATAGATTGGATACAGGTCAGTGGTACATGTTGATACAGTTGTACATCAGTATATCTCACAGTGACAGGTTGACAGGGGTTCCATCATTCTACTTCTACTTCAGGGTGGCAAGATGGGGCAAGGATATGTGGTTGTATCCACCTTCCAGTTGTAGCCGGAGAACTTTGGGGGTTTTAGCCTCCTTCTGGTTGTAGCTAGAGAATTGGGGAGTTGGATCTTTCCTCAGGTTGTATCCTGAGAAACTAGGGGGTTGGAACCTCCTTCTAGTTGCAGCTGGAAAAGAAAGGAAGTTGGTGCTTCCAATGAATGTAATTATTTAAGACATATAAGAAAAAGCATTATGTGGTTTTCTCCTGATTTGGGTTTCCACGTAAAACACTGGTGTATTGTGTATATGTGTGATTGTTCATTTCTTATTTCTCATTTTTGGATAATAATTCTACATTGATATAACACTTGTATTATTTGGAGAAAAGAATTATAATTACATTATTACTAATTCACCCCCCCTCTCAGTAATCCAACAATTGGTATCAGAGCAGGTTCCTTCAGAAATCAGTTTAACCACTGAAAGGTAGATCATAGAGAGTACCAACTCATAGAAAAATGGAATACCACACTTTGATGGACAGAAGTATGTTTTTTGGAGCATAAGGATGAAGACATATATACAGGCACAAGGGTTTAAAATTTGGCAATCAATTGTAGATGGATACACAGTACCAACAGTTCAACCAACAAATGACAAAGCAATGAAACTTGGTCAGAATAATTCCAAAGCTACAAATGCACTTTTGAATGGTTTCAATGAAACAATATTCACCAAAGTTGCACATTGTAAATCCTCTAAAGAGATTTGGGACAAGCTTCGAAATATTTATAAAGGAGATACAAAAGTCAAAGAAGAAAAACTTCAAACTTACAGAGGTCAGTTCGAACAACTAAAAATGAAGGAAGATGAGAATATTTCAACCTACTTCTTAAGAGTTCATGAAACAGTGAATGCAATCATAGGATTGGGAGAAGAAATCAAAGAATTTGTAATTGTTCAAAATGTACTAAGATCTCTTCCTATGAGATTCAACCCTAAGATATTAGCACTAGAAGAAATATCGGATCTAAACTCAATAAGCATGGACGAACTGCATGGAATCTTCACAGCATATGAAATGAGAACTCTACACGAAAATCCAGATGTAAAAGAAGCAACCTTCAAAGCATCCAAAAGATCAAATCAAAAGAAAAAGGAACAAGAAGAATATAGCAGCAGCAGTGACATCTCGGAAGATGATGAATAAGTGGCCAACTTTGTCAAAATACTAAACAAGGGAACCAATGGTAGGTATAGAGGTAAGATTCCTTTAATTTGTTTTAATTGTGATGGTATTGGTCATTTTTCTAACAAATGTCCTCATAAGAAAAAGAGAAATGATGAAGGTTACTCAAAAGGAAAACACACATATAAAGGAAAGAGAACTACAAAGAAATATTTCAAGAAAAGCTTATGCATCAAAGAAGACATCTCATCATCTGATGAAAATGAAATCAATGACAGTGAGACATGAAGAGTTCTATTCATGGCAGTAAAAGATTCTGACAAAGAAGACTTCGAAAAATAATATGAAGAAGCCGAAGAAGGATATGAAGAAGTCGAAGACAAAATTGAAGAGGCAGAAGTTGACTATTGGGAAGAATTAATGTGTGTCATAGAAATTATCAGAAGAGAAAATAAGAAAAACAAGAAACTACAAGAAGAACTAGACAAGAAAAAGGACACTCGAGAACTAAAACAAATGATCACAAGATTGAAGGTTCAAATAGAAGAAGATAAAATAATTGAAGAAGCACTCAAAGAACAACTAGAAGAAAAAGACAAGATCATTGGAAACTTGGAAGTAGAGATTTTCACCCTAAGAAAGGATATTCAAAAGAGAAATATGCAGAATAGCTCAAAATTTCTGGATGACATTATCAATAGTAAAAAATCTCATCTTGACAAGTCTGGACTTGGATACAATTAGATAGAAAAGGGATCAAGCTCCAAAACAACAGAGCAAGAAACAAATCCAAAAATCTATGCATAAACAATCAAAGGGGATAGGAAGATATACAAGGAAGATTAGAGGGGCACTCCTCCACCGAGAAGATTTAGATTTCAAAATCAACAATAGATAGATATGCCTCAAGAAGAAGAAGGATTCATAAGAGCACATTCTTTCAGAATATCTTCAACTCCCAGGTATCAAACTATATTTTTTGGTTTATGTTATGCATGTAATAATTTTGGACATAAAGTTGTGAATTGTAGAGCTAACAACATGAACAATAACAACTTTGAGAGTCATAAACAAAGGGGTTATTCAAGAAGACCTAGTGAAACACAAAGAAGAAGTTACAGCAGGTTTGAATCTTTGAGCATTGAAGTGGAATGTTACAAATGTAACAATTTTGGACACATGACCAAAGATTGCATAATGATAGTCCCTCCTAAAGAACCTCAACAGAATAACAACAGCCATAGACGAGAACCTCAAAAAATGACATGGATAAGAAAGCAAGATCAGTATAACAATGAAGAATGCGCAGTCGCTCTACAAGCTAAGAAGAAGAAACACGGTTGGTATGTTGACAGTGGGTGTTCAAAACACATGACAGATGATAGAGACAAATTTCTTACATTTCAAAAGGAAATAAATGGATCAGTCTCCTTCGGAAATGATAATTCAGCCAAAATCATTGGAGAAGGCACAGTCTGAATTGGGAACAAGAACAAAAAGGTACAAAATGTTCTACTAGTAGAAGATATGAAACATAATCTTTTAAGTGTGAGTTAAATGTGTGACCAAGGTCATAAAGTTACTTTTGATTCACAAAAGTGTGAGATAAGAAGAGAAGGTTCAGGGAAATTGGTCGGTACATCTACAAGAACTTCAAACAACATATATGTGTTAAGTGAAATTGGAAATGAAAAGTGTTGTCTAGGAAAGGAAGATGAAATTTGGCTATGGAACAGAAGAATGGGTCACATGCATTTTGATAACCTTTTCAAAGTCAGAAAAAGAGAAGTAGTCAGAGAAATGCCCCAAATCAAGAAACCAACCAACCCTTTATGCAAGCATTGTCAACAAGGAAAGAAAACAAAGACCAAGTTCAAATCAAAGGAATATTCAACAACAAGACCACTGAAAATTGTGCATACTGATCTAATTGGACCAACTACAACAAAGGGCTTAAAAGGTGAGAGATACTTTATGTTATTAGTTGATGATTATACAAGAATGACTGCAGTTTTCTTTCTCAAGAACAAGTCACAAGCTTTCGAAAACTTCAAGATATACAAGGACATGTTTGAAAATGAGATGGATTCAAGAATCAAATGCTTGATATATGATAATGGAGGACACTTCACTTGAAAGGAATTTATGGACTAGTGCAGCAGTCATGGAATAAAAATTCAATTCTTCATTGCTAGGACACCTCAATAGAATGGAGTTGTTGAAAGAAAGAACATGATAGTAAAGGAAATGGCCCGAACAATGGTAATGGAATCCAAATTGACCTATATATTTTGGACACAGGAAGTGCATACAGCAGTTCACATTCAAAATAGATAAATGCTCAGAAACAACACTGATAAAACTCCCTACGAGCTATGGAAAGGAAGACCAACAAATGTGAAGCACTTCAAAGTTTTTGGAAGAAAATGCTACATCAAAAGAGAAGATGGAAGAATGGGAAAGTTTGACTCTCGTGTGGACAAAGGAGTACTTTTTGGTTACTCAAGTACAAGGAAAGAATACAAGTGTTACAATCTAAGATTGAACAAAGTTGTGGAAAGCATCAATGTAACAATTGATGAAACAGGCAAACCAGAATCAAAGGAAGAATAAAACAAATCAATGGAACAACTTTTCGAAGAAGAAGAAGAAGAAAAATAAGTAGAAGACGAAGATGAAGAGAATCTAACAGAAGCATAAGAGCAAGTTCAGCAAGTGTCTCCAAAGACACCCAATAAACAACTACAGAAGAATCATCTTTCAGATCAAACTATCGGGAACAAAGATGCAGGAGTTGAGACTAGAAGAAGAATTTGTTCACCAGAACAAACACACCAGTCACTCTTATCTACAATTGAACCAAATTGTTTTGAATAAGCCAACAAGGATGATTTTTGGAATAATTCCATGGATGAAGAATTGGATCAAATAGAGAAAAATGACACTTGGGAATTGGTTCTGAGACTAAAGAATAAGAATGCGATCGACACAAAATGGGTTTTCAGGAATAAATTGAATGAAGATGGACATGTTACAAGGAAAAAAGCTAGATTGGTATGTAAAGGATATGCACAAATTGAAGGAATCAAATTTGAAGAGACATTTGTCCCAGTTGCCAGAATGGAAGTAATTTGTTTGCTTTTAGCTTATGCATGCGCCAAAAATGTTAAAGTATATCAGATGGACGTAAAATCATCTTTTCTGAATGGGGAACTTGAAGAAGAAGTCTACATTGAACAACCAGAAGGATTTCAATTGTCAGAGAACACAGATTATGTGTGTAAATTAAAGAAGGCCTTGTATGGTCTAAAATAGGCTC
>ML779228.1:227312-253651 GCA_009831015.1 Picea engelmannii | reverse complement strand
GGCTTATGTGTTATTAGGCCGGAGAGCCTAAGTGTTAAGGCCGGGAGCCTGCTTTTGTATATGTAATCATGCAGAACATTAATAAAAATATAAACACCACTGCGTGCAGACCGACCATGATGAATGAGTGATGGGGGACTAAGCTTCCACAGAGTGGGTAAGGGATTGGGGGGCTTGAAGGTTGGAAAAAGAGGCTAAGTATTGAGCCTAGGGGCTTAAGTCCTTAGGAATAATATTTTAATATTATTCCAAAAGCCATGTAAATGTGATGTTTTATCCTAAGTTCTTTGGAAGGACAAGTGACTTCCAAATGGGAAGGAACGAGTTTCATGGGCGACAAGTTTCAATCCAAGTGCATGCAGTTAAAACTGTTGAGTTGAGTTGTGATGGGGGTTCCTCCTCCCATTCTCCATCCTCCATCTGAACTCGCGGATGTCGAGGATCAACCTCTGTTTCGGTGTTTGTTCTAGGGAATCCTTACCTGAACCGTTAAGTCTTTGTGTGCGATCTCTGTACACCCTCACGCATCCCCGAAACCTGAGCCATGAGTCTGTCCTGTATTGTTGGTTGGGGAAAACCGAATGTCCCGTAATTGTTGAGCCTTGTTATGTTGTAGCATCTGTCTGTCACCAGTTTTTGGAAGCCCGTGACTATGTTTCCAGTGGACTGTTGTGGTCACGCAGTGCTTGACTGTGTGTGGCTTGGGGACCATTGTATGTTCATGTGGAGCCTCGTGGTTGCCTGATCTGTCTGTAGGTTGCTATTTTCTATTTTCCTGAGTGGGGTTGTGTTGTGGTTATCCTCACCGTGCGAGAATTGAGTTGGAAGGGGCTGAAGAACCGGGTTTTAAGGCCCTTAGTTGAAGAGGCAATCTAGCAGGCCTATAAGAAGCTATTTCCAGGTGAAGGAGTCTATTGGGAAGTGGTATTCTTCCAGAGAGAGTCCAGCACCAGCTACGGAGCTCTAAGACTTTCTGATCCAACCTGTTGCCGAGACCCGGAAAGGGAGGTGAAGCATTGATGAACTGTGCTTGTGAAGGTGTATACTCCCAGGCAGAACAGGCATGTGGGGAATGAGAGTCCATGAGTAGTGGGCGTAAGAAGGCATCCTGGAAAGAATCCTTTCGGTTATTCTGTGCAGTTTTCCCTGTAACCTCAACCTAGACTAGGATTCCTTGCCTTGGGTGGAGCTTAGTCCCAGCTCGGGGGTGACACACTGTTGAGCATGATGAGCAGCATGGTCTAAGGCTGGGAGGTTCGTGGAAGTCCTGGACGTAGTTGGTGGAATTACCACAGTTTCAAAGATAAGTATCAACTTATGCTTAATATTATGTTTTGCATGCTTGTGATGCTTATATGTATCGTGTATTCTGTTGTGCATATGAATTATTGTTAATGCTAGGGATTATTTATGTTAGCAGTAATCTTGTGCTTACTCTGAGTTTAAATGTGTTTAATTTGATTTAAATGCATGTTATTAATTAAGTATGAAAATGATGTTGTTCTTCAAAGTAGCGTTTACCCGACCAAGTGGGATGTAACGGTCGGGGGCGTTACATGTTGTATCTACTTTTCCTTCATGTAGTTCTCCATTTCTAGATTAATTCCTTCACGCAATTTCTCATTCCTAGATTAATTTCATTTATGCAACTAGATTAATTCAATTCCAAGTCGTGTGTTAGATTAATGATTCTATTTCAGTCGTGTGTTAGATTAATGAATCTATTTCAGTTGTATCTTAAACATTAGATTATATTTGTCTCGCTTCATTCTTGCATATACTTTGTGTGTGCTTCGTCAATTTACGAACCCCAGGTTGACAAATTAGATAGTTGGGTAGATACTACAATGCAATTAATTCAACATTAGTTTGGCCCAATGTAACGACTGTTGTTCCTTTTGTTCCGATTGTTGTTCCTTTTGCAGGTCGTGTTGTTCCTTTGAATAGAACAACTGTCGTTCCCTTTACGATTGTTGTTCATTTACAGGTGTTGCATCTCTGGAGGCTGGGTATTGAAAACAGAAGGTAAGAACCTACGTAGGTGACAAGTAAAATGCTTGTTCCAGCGCCTACCTTTGATTGATGCATAGAGGTTGTTTTTAGGACATATTTAGAGCCCAACAATAACCCCCCTCTTCCCCCCCCAAAAAAAGGATCCTCCTATATCGAATTTAAACTTGCAGTTACAAGAAATTAGGATATGATAAGATTTACATTAATTCTAGATCTTGTTTGAATGGTATCGATGATGGAAGAGCTGAATATATGCTTGATTAGATTCCAAATAAGTTGGAAATGACTCTCAACATGTCAACCCCCAAAAAATAGATAAAATCTCAAGTTGTCACAAGAGATATGGAACTAATCCTTTCTATGTCCCTGGATGCTCTACCACCTATATATTTGAAATTTGGGTGAATCTTAACTGATGATTCAGATTTTCGCATGCTAAAACTGATCGAATAATACTTGAAAAAACTAGATTTGTCAACAAACATTGTTGTATTGAAATCATAATATGATTCATCATGATGTTAACTTGGCATGTTTTCTCAACCACCCATGCTTTATATTTGACATTTGGGCTTTAAAATATCATAATTTGGGGCAACTTACATCAAAGAGAATTAAATGGAGATATTTTGACACTTGGACCCAAATGTTGAAAGGGATGATATTGTTGGGTGCTTGGACTTTTACACTTGTGAATGGAATTGAAGTAGCAGTATTAATTCAACTTCTAACTTGAATTCGATGCTTGATGACACAATTGTCGGTTGCATTAATATAGAATGGGCTTTGATTCCTTGTGTAGGTATTGCCAATTCTTGGTGTGAGCGCAACATGTGGTGTATACTTGGTGATGTGGCACAAATCTTGATTGTAGACTTGAATATTGGACATAGATGTAGGCCCAACATATTTTAAAGAATGAGAACATTATAATCCTAGGCATATTCGTGAACACCTGGTGTTGCATAAGGCCCAAGAGAAATAATAAATTGAGAACCCAATTGTTCATGTAAAAATAAAGATTCTGCTAAATCACTGTTTTTTTGTAGTCTTGTTGATCTTCTTCCTCCTATGAATTATTGTTGTGCATTTTTTTGAGTAATGACCTTGATTCAATTAATCAAACCCCTACTCACTCTCCATCTCTATGATATGGTTGATTTGGCTTCCTCTTCTGTTCTAGTCATGGCACCTCAATTACCCTTGGAATATAACACTCCTCTCATGATTATTTTTATATCTGATCTATTTCTGTCAGAAAATCCTCGTCTTGAAATACCCTCATCAAAAAAAGGCTTTGAAAAATACATCGGCTCATCACTACTAATAATTCCTGAGTCACAATGAACACTAGATTTTCTTCATTAATGTTTCCCTGCAATATCCACTCGATGCATTTTAGCACTTAGCGCTTAATATGAATGCTCTACTAGACATTTATACACTCGAGCTCGAGCACTTGGTGAGAAGGTTGTCGATGGTTGAGCTCTTGATGTTGAACAATTTGGCCTAAGTTCAGGCTCGGGCATATTGTTGATGACTATGGTGCTAGTACTTTTTTATAACACATAGATTGAGCTTATTGACTCAAAACTCGATGACACTTAAAATTTTACTTCAGGTGCTTGTCTTGCAACATGAGAATTTGGTTCATATTTTGGCATCCAGATGCTTGCGTGTCGGGTCATGCCATTCACACATAATCCTTTTCATTTCACACTTAGGAGTTTTCCTCTCGGATTTGAGTGCTGTCATTGCACAATGGGTAATGTCCCACATGCACAAGCATAAAATATATTTTATATGTTAATATACTCCATTTTTATCATACTTTTTTGATGCGTAATCCAAAATTTGGCTCCTTGTAACTCCACCTTGGCGCCTTGTCTTAGCACTGCGCCTTTCCATGCGTGTGCTATCCTCGATGCCTTGGCTCTCGAAGCTTGTGATGTGATGTTCCTAAACGAGGCCTAGAGTGTTTCATAAGTCCAATAATTTTGTTTGAAAATAGTCTCGGGTCTCAGGTGTTTTACACTCGGGCTTGAATATAACCTGAAATGTGGCTTTGGAGATGACTTGGAGACTGGAAAACCCAATAATTTTTGTTTGACAATATACATTTAAATAAAAAATTATTATAAAACCCAATAATTTTTGTTTGACAATATACATTTAAATAAAAAATTATTATAAAACCCAATAATTTTTAGAAATAATATTTTTTTACATATTCTTGATTTTGATGATGATCAAAGTGAAGGACCCAGATAGGGGTTTGAAATATGGATAGTTTAGTGAATTATGATGCAAAGGATAAGTATCTATCACAATAGAACTTGTATGAATGATGAATTTTGTGCACTGCAAGAATAGCAACATTCTTGCAATCATGCAGGTTTAGACATTAACATTGGCTCCTTCTAGGGATAGCACTTCCCTGTGAGGTGCTAAGAACAGTAGACCACTATTATTTTGTTTGCCATTGCAACCCTATAAATATGTAACTCTTTTTTGCAAACCAATCGATCTCTGCAAACTGTGACCTTATTGAGAGCATTTGCTCCTTGTTGAAAACTGAAAAAACTGACACACTGAAAAGCACACTGCGAACAAACTCAAACTAAAATCAAATGCTTGCATGGAAAGATTATTTATATATAGATCCTAATTTACCCAGCATAACTGATCTGTTCAAGTATAAACAAACTTCAAATTCAGCCATTTAAGTAGTTTACTGGTCAATATAACTCTTTTCATGTAGTCTTTTTAAAAAATATAAGAAGAGCCCAATGCATGCAGTGAATTCTCCATGGAAAGTTGATACTTACTGTCGTGGATAAGTAGAATGCCAAAACATGTATCACTTGAGGTGTTTGAAACAAAAGACTCCATCCAAAGTGCAATGGAATCATGAAACTCATGCCATGAAATTCCTTGATCAACTTTGAAAAATCTTCCAATATCCACTAATTCTTTAGATTCCATTTGACCAACATTGCTTATGAGTTCACTATTGGAAATTTCTACTAACGATAATAAATGAATTTTTTTCTCTTGATCACAAAAATTATCATAATAGTCTTCATTATCATACCTCAGTTCCTATTAATTAGGATAGGTGAGTTCTCGATGTACATCCTTTGATTTCATACAAAACTGAAGGTACTTGAGATATAAATCTAAATAGAAAAATTGACATTTTTTGCAAAAGTATGAATCAAAAGATGAGGCTGAAGAAGCCATTTCATCATATTCATATTCATATTCATATAATGTACCAATCCGTTATTTTAAATCTTCAAAATATGCAGAATCTTTCAATGTACCTATCCATTTAATATATTCTTCAAGGAAAACAGGATCTTCCAATAACTTTGCCATCTTGAGTGATACATCAACTAGATCGCTAGTTGAATCCTTCATCATGAAACCATTGGAATCGACAGTGGAACCGCTAGGAGATTCTTCAACATGGATCCTCCAAGTGAATGATGCAGTATATTTTGTCACCAACCCTTGTTCACCATCAAGTGTTGGTTGTATTTGTTGTCATATAGCTCGAGGAATATTGCTTTGTTACTTTGTTCCCCGGAAATGGTGGAAATGGCGCCAGAAGATATTGGTCCTAGAAGTTGTCTCTAGACTACTATAGAGCCAATCCTAGCACATAATAATTATTGCAAAATTTTGTTTAAGTTTGAGTTGATGGATCGGGGAAAATGAAAGAGAAAGAATGAGGCAGAAGATTGCTTAACACATGTAACAATCAGCGATCAAGACCGTTGGGAATGGAATCTATGACATATTTCATTGATCAAAGGTAATCAAACCATATATCAAACAATAAGTTGATAATAACATGGATAGGTAGAGGAAAGAGGAAAACAAATTACGGAAAACACAAGCATTATTGTCATATCAGACTTGCATGATCCATAAGAGTGAATATTTAATAAACAAAAAATGTTTATGAGAATGGAAACTTGATACCTGAAAGAACGTTACTAAAATAGAGTAATTATACTAAACAATTAATGTATATGAAGTCTATAGTGCATCCATTCTATTCAAATAAGAGGAATAAATAATATGGAAACATGATATAAAACACATACTGATAAGCATGGTATTCATATAGCTCTGATGTTGAAAAATATAAAAGAAACTTGCCCTCGGGCTTACAAAGCATGCACATGACTCTGCCTCCTTCAGCTCTCTCTTGGGCCTCAGACCCCCCTTTCTTCCCTTTTAAACTTACAATAAATAGATCAAATATAATAACCCCCCTCCTCCCCCCCAAAAAATGGATCCTCCTATATCGATTTTAAACTTGCAGTTACAAGAAATTGGGATCTGATAAGATTTACATTAATTCTAGATCCCATTTGAATAGTATCGATGATGGAAGAGATGACAATATGCTTGATTAGATGCTAAATAATCTAGAAATTACTCTTGACCTGTCAACATCAAAACAATAGAGAAAATCTCAAGTTGTCACAAGAGATCTGGAACTGGTCCTTTCTTTGTCCCTGGATGCTCTACCACCTATATATTTTAAATCTAGGTGAATCTTAATTGATGATTCATATTTTTACATGCTAGAAATGATCAAATAATGATTGAAAAAGATGGATTTTTCAACAAACATTGTTGTCTTGAAATCTGAAGATGGATCATCATGACGTTAACTTGGCATGTTCGCTCAACCACCCATGCTTGATATTTGACATTTCGGCTTTAAAATGTTGTAGTTTGGGGTGGCTTACATAAAAGAGAACTGAATGGAGATATTTTTTCACTTGGACCCAAACGTTGAAAGTGATGATATTGTTGGGACTGCTCCTCATGGCACTTGATGTGGGTTCTTAGACTTTTACACTTGTGAATGGAGTTGATGTAGTAGTATTAATTCAACATCTAACTTGAATTTGATGCTTGATGACATAATTGTCAGTTGCATGAATATAGAATGGGCTTTGATGCCTTGTGTAGGTATTGTCGATTCTTGGTGTGAGTGCAACATGTGGTGTATCCTTGGTGATGTGGCACAACTCTTGATTGTAGACTTGAATATCTGGCTTAGATGTAGGCCCAACATATTTTAAAGAAAGAGAAACATACAATCCTAGGCATATTCATGAACACCTGGTGCTGCATAGGGCCCAGGAGAAATAATAAATATGGAACCCAATGATTTCTGTAAAAATAAAGGTTTTGCTAAATCACTGTGTTGTTTTAGTCTTGATAATATTCTACCTCCTGTGGATTATTGTTGCGGGTTTGTTCGAGTAATGACCTTGATTCTATCGAGAAAACCCTTACTTGCTCTCCATCTCTGTGATCTGGTTGAGCTTGCTTTGTCTTATGTTCTAATCATGGCACCTCAATTACCCTTGGAATATAACACTCCTCTCATGATTATTTTTATATTTGACCTATTTCTGTCAGAAAATCCTCGTCTTGAAATACCCTCATTGAAAACATGCTTTAAAAAATACATCAACTCATAACTACTAATAATTCCTCAGTCACAATGAACACTATATGTTCTTCATGAATGTTTCCCTACAATATCCACTTGATGCATTTGATCACTTAGTGCTTAATATGAATTCTCTACTGGACAATTATACACTCGGGCGCGAGTACTTGGTGAGAAGGTTGTCAATGGTTGAGCTCTCGATGTTGAACACTTTGACCTAAGCTCAGGCATAGGCATATTGTTGATGACTATGGTGCTTAATACTTTTTGATAACATAGAGATTGGTCTTATTTACTCAAACCCCGATGACACTTAAAATTTTCACTTCAGGTGTTTGTCTTGCAACATGAGCATTTGGTTCATATTTTGGCATCCAGATGCTTGTGTGTCGATTCATGGAATTCACAGATAAACCTTTTAATTTCACACTTAGGAGATTCCATATCATATTTGAGTGCTCTCATTGCGTAATGGGTAATCTCCCACATGCACGAGCATAAAACACATTTTATATGTCAATATACTCCATTGTTTCCATACATGTTTGATGTGTAGTGCAAGATTTTGGTTCCTTGTAAGGCCACCTTGGCGCCTTGTGTGAGTACTACACCTTGTGGGCTATTCCACTTACTCATTTTTCCATGTGTGTGTTATCCTCGATGCCTTGGCTCTCGGTGCATGTGATGTGATGACCCTAGCCCTAGGTTGTAAACTTGGAGATTGGGCATCGAATGTTTGATAAGCTCGATACTTTGTTTTGAAAATATGCTCGAGTCTCAGGTGATTTAAACTTGGGCTTGAATATAACTTGAAATGTGGCTTTGGAGCTAACTAGAGTTGACTTGGAGATTGGAAAACCCAATCATTTTTGTTTAACAATATACATTTAAATAAAAAATTATTATAAAACCCAAAAAGATTTAGAAATAATAATTTTTTACATATGCTTGATTTTGATGGTGATCAAAGAGAAGGAACTAGATAGGGGTTTGAAAGATGGATAGCTTAGTGAATTACGATGCAAAGGATAAGTAGCTAGCAAAATATTACTTGTAGGAATGATGAGTTTCATGTACTCCAAGAATAGAAACATTCTTGCAATCATTCAGGTTTAGACACTAACATTGGCTCCTTTTGGGGATAGCACTTCCCTGAGAGGTGCTAAGAACGATAGACCATTGTGCCTTTGTTCACCATTGAAACCCTGTAAATTTGTAACTTTGCTCTGCAAACCAATCGATCTTTGCAAACTGTGACCTTATTGAGAGCATTTTCTCCTTGTTGAAAAATGACAACATTGACACACTGCAAACAAACTCAAATTGAAATCAAATGCTTGTATGGTAAGATTATTTATATACATCTCCTAATTTACCCAATGGAACCGATTTCTTCAAGTATAAAAAAGATTCCAGTTCATCCATTCAAGTAGTTGAATGATCAATATAACTCTTTGCATGTAGTCTTTTGAAAAAATATTGGAAGATCCCGATGCATACAGTGAATTTTCCATGGAAAGTTGATACTTACTATCACGGATAAGTAGAATGCCAAAACCTGTATCACTTGAGGTATTTGAAACAAAAGAATCCATCCACAGTGCAATGGGATCATGAAAATCATGCCACAAAATTCCTTGATCAAATTTGAAAATTATTCCAATATCTACTAATATATGTTCTTTAGATTCCATTTGACCGCATTGCTTATGAGTTCACTGTTGGAAATTCCTACTAATGATAATAAAGGAAATTGTTGTTGAATTACTGAGAGGGGGGGTGAAGCAGTAATAGATCAATTTAATCCTTTTTCACCATAAAATGCAAGTGTTATATCAATGTATCATTATCATCCAATAGTTGCAGAGTAAATAAACAATGAACAAATTAGCAATCACACACATACACAGTACACTAGTGTTTTACGTGGAAACCCAAAGTGGGAGAAAACTAGGGGATGCTTTTTCTTATATGTCTTTAATAATTGCATTCATTGGAAGCACCAACTTCCTTTATTTTCCAGCTGCAACTGGAAGGAGGCTCCAACCCCCTAGTTTCTCAGGCTACAACCTAAGGGAAGCTCCAACTCCCCAATTCTCTGGCTACAACCAGAATGAGGCTACAACCCCCTATGTTCTTCAGCTCCAACCACTTGTCCTTGCCATGTCCAACCTCCCTGATGTAGAAGTAGAATGATGAAACCACTGTCACACTATCACTGTGAGATATACCATTGTTCAATTGTACCAACCTATACCACTGACATGCAGCCAACCTGTTCATTTTCCGTACAATCAATTTGTACCTTAAACAAGTGCATCAACCATGCACAAACATGTACCTCAACCTGTAATCAGTTTGTACCGTAAACAAGTGCATCAACCATGAACCAACCTATACGAAACAACCTATAATCAACCTATACCATAAACAAGTGCATCAACCATGCACCAACCTATACAAATAACCTATCACAACAACTTGTCCAAAAAACCTATCTCATCAATCTTATCAACCAAATCATATCTACTCACCAAGATCAATCACCAAGACAACTCTCAAATATGTGCATCAACCAATCATAACACAACAACTCATAATCATCACCAAGATCAATATGTGCTTCTAATAATATACAAATACAAATATGCTACATCATCCATAAACCATGTGTCAACAATACTACTAACAAGTGCCTTCAACCATGTACCAAGTATGTACCAATCATGTATCAACTACTCATCAACTATGACTCATCAAGATGTACCAACATCATCAACTATACACCTCATGTATGTGCCAACTCATCAACTACTTGTCTCAACCATGTACCCAAAATGTACCTCAACCAAAATCCCTCATCAATTTCATCATCCAAATCTGATTTGTAACTCTGTAATAGACCTGGTGTATATGATCGCATACCTACAAACCTTCCTTGAATTTAACAACAAGAGACTATCATTTTCATCAAACTTTACTTTAGTCTCACATGACTAGTTTTGGACTAGTCAACAACCCTAACTTGAAATAATCATAACTATGTACCTGTAATGAATAAAGATATAAAAATAGTACACAATGTTATTCAGTGTGTTTTATGAAATTCCTCCAGGTGTCACTACTTGGAACCTCTCATAAAAGGATTTATAGCAAAAATGGCATACCTTGTTGAATTTTGGATTATTCTAGAAAGCGAACATGTAAAGCGTGCCCCGCACAGAATATTTGTTTTATGGATCTGAAAAATTGTACACATAATACTAAATACTGTACTCTAACCAACACAATTTTTCTTACTAAATTTGGATCTGTTATGAATAAGTTATGACGTTTTTACCCGAAACACCTATTTTAGACTGGTTTCAGGACTAACCACAAACCCTATTTTCCACGGAGTGTAACTCCAAAAATACAACAACCCACAAGCTAAAAATTTTACCAACGATACTTGGATATGTTTCCTCAATGGCCTATCAATTTCACGGTCTGATTCATTCTAGAAAAAAAAATTATTACGAAAATGGTGAGATGACCTATAAATAACATACCTTAGAAAGCATCATCAAAAGAATTTATCCTCCCTGGAATTTAGGCCTTCTTTACTTCACCGTCCCTCTAAAATTTGTCTTAGATATCCTTTGGTTACCTCATTCACCTGTAGATATTCAATATGCTCAAGTGTGATTATAAAGAGAGAGTCTTGCCTCGTATTTATACTTTCATGTATCTTCCTCAAGGGGTTATATTTTAACCATCTTAACCCACTTTCCTTATTTTAGGGTTAACCAACTTCTAACCACTTGTCCAATTAGTAATTTATCCATTAAATTTATTATTTAAGTAATTTATTTTGTATCCACTTTGACTTATAGTACACTCATCACTTCACTTTACCTCAAGGGGTTACCTTCTAACCATCTTAACCCACTTTCCTTATTTTAGGGTTAACCCACTTCTAACCACTTGTCAACTTAGTAATTTATCTATTAACTTTATTATTTAAATAATTTATTTTGTATTCACTTTGAATTATAGTACGCTCATCACTTCACTTTATTATTTACCTTCTAAAATCTCTTAAACCACTTTGACTTCTTTGACCTTTTGGGGCTTCTAGATGAGGAAATGGAATGACATGCACTATCCATCATTAATAGTATTTCCTACAAATATATCAAAACTCATACCATTATACATGAAACAACCTTGGGTCCATTACCCAAACCTTTGTGCTACCGAACTTTCTCCAAGGGTTGACATCAATAACTAAGGGTTGAAATCAATCTAAAATATCACTCTCAAATGGTTGACATCAATGACAACCAACAATCCATACCAACTGTCCATAAACCTAAGCCAACTGTCTGACAATATCCCCCTTTGGCATTAATGGAAACACCAATATTGATGGCAACATTTAGTCATGATAACATTCATGATTATACTCCTCATCAATGTTTTTATCTCTCCCCCTTTGACATCAATGGAAAAGGGTATCTCCCTTTGGGGCTTCTCCCCCTAGCTAAACTCTCCTTGGGGTTTCTCCTCCTGTCTACATGCCTTTTATTTTTCTTTGTGTTTATAAACCTCTTATTACTCTCTCTCCCTTCATATGAATAATATCTCCCCCTTTGACAAAGGGTATCACTCTGAAGTCATATCGCTCATTATTCCCTTGTGACAATCACTCCCCTTGGAAACATACCTCTATGCTCTCTCTCCAAGAATTTACCTTTGCATCTGATAAATCTCTCTCCCTTTGTAATCAATGGAAAATGTATCTTTCCATCTGGGGCTGCTCCCCCTAACAAAAATCTTCCTGAAACTGATCTCTCAACCTGAATTGTCCTATTTATGGTGCTTCCTCATGTACATCTAAGACATATAAGATAAGAATTCAAAATCATTCATTTTGGAGTAAAAATTACTCCTAGTATCTGGCGAAGATACTCAAGGGCTTCCCGTGGAAGAGATTTTGTAAATATGTCTACCACTTGTTCTTTTGTTCCCACATATTCAACTCTGATGTTCTTCTCTGCAACCTGTTCCCGTAGAAAGTGATACTTGATTGGAATGTGCTTATTCTTGGAGTGCACCACTAGGTTCTTTGAGATACTGATGGCACTTGTATTATCACAATAGATTGGAATGGGATTATAATACTCAACCTGTATATCTGTAAAAGTTTGTTTCATCCATAGAACCCGTATACAACATGTTTCTGCTGCAATATACTCCGCCTCGGTTGTAGATAAGAATATTAATAATTTTTTCTTGCTTATCCAAGACACTAATCACTCACCCAAGTAGAACGTTGCTCCATTGGTGCTTCATCGATCATCAATGAAACCTGGCCAATCTGCATTTGTGTAGGCAATAAGTGATAGATCCTTTCCTTTTGGATACCATAATCCAAACTCTTATGTTCCTTTGAGATATTTGAAAATCCTCTTCACTGCTAATACATGTGATTCCTTTGGTGTTGCTTGATATCATGCCACCTGTACAACTGCCTGCATTATATCTGGTCTAGATGTTGTCACATATAGTAATATACCAATCATTGAGATGTATTGCCTCTGGTCTGTAGTCTTTGAATCATCATATTTTCTCAACTTGCAATTCGTTTGCATAGGAGTGGTAACTGGTTTGCAATCTTCCATTCTGAACCTCTTTAGCATTTATCTGATATACTTAGTTTGAGAAATAAAAATTCATTGGCTGCTTTGACATTTTTGAAGACCCAAAAAGAAGGATAGTTCTCAAAGAATGACATTTCAAATTCATTTTTCATATCCTTTTCAAATTCTTGTCTTAACCTGTCATTAGTACTTCCAAAACAATATCATCAACATAAATTTCAATTAATAAAGTACTACCTTGAGTTACCTTGATGTAGAGGTTGTTGTCTGCGCTTCCTATTCATAGCTCATAGGGATTTTTGTCATTGTTGTTTCTGAGCATTAATCTATTTTGAATGTGAACCGATGTATGCACTGCATGTGTCCAAAAACATATCTGTCAATTTGGAATATGTTATCACCATAACAATTTTCAGATAGGATCCAAGTCTCGAAAATTTAGCGAAGAGCTACATCGCTATGGAAGCATGATAGTTTGGAGGATAAGGTAACATATCATGGCATATGGATAAATATAGCAGAGGCGCGAAAGGTGTGGCCTAGTGGACCATAGATCTTGAAGCGGCCCAGTTCAATGGCCAAGACCCATATCGGGCGGTGAAATAGCACGGGGTTTAATTATGTGAGAGCGAGTTGGGGAACATACCATGGTTTCGTTTCGTGGACGCTTGGCGCCCTCAGAGGAACATTGGGGTGAATAGTCTACCCAAAATCATTCTTTCCAACCCCCGATATTGAAACATGATGAGACATGGCAGACCGTCGATCTTGGAGTGGTCCAGATCGACGATCAAGACACATATCGAGCATTGAAGTAGCATCAAGGATAATTTTTCGAAGGCAAGCCAGGAAAAATACCATGGTTTCATTTCGTGGATGCGTGGCACCATCAGAGGCACATCAAGGAGAAAAGCATTCTACTCAAAATCATTTTCTCCAGTCCCCGTATCGAAAAATGCATATAAAAGGAGGGTCCCAGTCATTATTCTATAATATTTCAAAGTACTCGAACGTTTGAAAAGTGGCGCAACACCCCCATTCAAAATTAAACCTCAACAGTGAACCAATTTTTCACATTCTTCGTCGAGTTACAATTATTTTTTATCATGGCCACCAACAAGTTTGGTAGAGTATTTGGCTGTGGACTTTCCGATTTTGAATTAGTTTAAAATAGTGAAGATTTGGCTATCGACTATGTCCTACGCTATGTGCATTGACCTAGATATTTTGATAAAGGAGATTATGGATTATGAGATTCCTTCTAACTCACAGTGGATGGAAATCATGCGGCTGGGCAAGACGAAATGCAGTTTTACCGGAACCAGTAAGTAACCTCCAGGTGTCACCAAACCAACAAGTTTGATAGAAGATCAGGGCAAGACAAATGTCGTAAAGGAAGCTGAACAGTCATAGAAATTTGTCCCTAGTTTTGAAACATCTTTTTGTTTAATCATTGTAAATTGGTTCATATACCGAGACTGTCAGCTGAAATTATTATAATCAATTTTAGAAGATGAAACGTTTCAGTTTCAACCATTGTAATCGAATTGTATAAATACTGGGACATTTGAATGAATTAATGTTGGAAGAAGTGCAAGGGCACATTTTTGGTTGTTTCGAACTCTATTGTAACTTTTTGAAGCTGAATTGAATATATATGTTGAAGCTTTTGAAATATCTATGAAAAGATTCTAATGGTAGTGATATGATATTTTTCTTCCTTCATTGTATGTATTTCCTGTGATTTTTTATTCCATTTGCATTTTCTTCTGTTTAAATTGGAAAGCTAAAGGCCCAGAATTCATCATGTGATGTTCTTGGCTTAAGACATTTAAACTGTGTAATTTTATTCTTAACAAATTCAGAATTCATTTCAGTAATGCTCTCATGCAGTTATTTGTTTTCTCTATCTTCCTACACTCTACTTAAATTCAAATATAACTCAGATTCACCACCTCATTTAGCCTTTATCCTCTGGAGAGTTCTACCGGGTGATCATTGTTTTCATTCACTTTCATAATTTTGATTCCATAGCCCTGAGTGTTCCTCCCCTTCATTGCCAACAACTTTATTAAAAACCCCTAAACAAACCAAATCTAGCCTTCAATTTCCAAAGAAATATCAAGTGGCATGAGAGAGCCCTCTCTGAGTTGAGAAGGCTAGTGCCTCAACTCTAAAGCTGGTTGAAATAGTTACCTCTTTCATTTGTCTATCAGCCAGACAAAATTTACAGAGTGTTAACATTCTGGCACCGTTGTCGGGGACGAAATTGAAAAATCTTCCCTAGGAAAAATGACTTAAAGATTTAGTTTGATCCCTGAGGGTGACAGTGGATCAAATACCTTATTGGATGATATTATTTTTACCCTAGTGACTATGTTACTCAGAGACCAGTTGCACCACACCGTGTGAGATAGAAATCTTGACTCCTAAAAAAATCCACACTAGGAGCAACCCAGACCCAGAATTTGGAATCCCTGTGTCTGACCCTGAAAATATTGTACGTAAAAGAAAAGAAAATCTAGTAACCCCAGTGTTTCATCCAGACCAATATATGTCTTTGCCTAAGGAGAAAGTGACTAGAATTGAAGACCTCAAGTTTGATGTGAAATATGAGCAAGTCTTATTCAGAACTAAGTCTGAATCTTGTTTAAGTGAGACTATCTTTGACGAAAAGAGATTCCAAGATTTGATTCTAGCCACATCTGCCAGGCCTTCAGTGACCCCTTCTCAGAACCAACAGCCACTCCAACCCCTCACAGAAGCTATGGCAGCCAGATTTTCTCCCCTCATACTGCCTGCTCAACTACATGATTTGCCTCAAGATTACAACCTAAGGATCAAACTCAATGATGTTGAAGGTAACATATCAGCTCAGAAGCATCTAGACTGGTTTAATGATTTCATAGACTTGGAAGTGGTGGACTTTGAATATGTGAAGATGAGGTTTTTTATATGAAATCTTGCAGGATAAGTGAGGAAGTGGTTTAAAGCCCTTCCACCAGCTAGTATCGCAAATTTTGAAGCCTTTGAGACAAGCTTCCTTGTAAAATGGGGGGACAAGAAAAATCCCCTTCAGTTGTTGACCCAGTACAACAACATGAAGAGATCACTTGACAAAACAATGCAAGATTTTTCATCCAGACTCATGAAGGTCTATAATGCAATTCCTACTGAGTTAACCCCCCCCCCCACCAAAGCTGCTCAGCTCAGATATGTTGATTCTTTTGAAAGTGACTTTTCTTTATTATTAAGAGAATGAAGATTTGCCACATTGGATGATATGATGATCGATTCCATAGAGTTTGAAGTGAACATAATGGCTTTAGGGAATATGAAAACCAACTCTGGCAGGGACACAAACTGAACTCAGGATAAAGCACAACCTTCAACATCACAAACATCAGAGAAAAGGTTTGAGGAAATGATGAGAAACATGGAAAGAATGATAGAAAGAATGGCTTTAGGTAACAAGGCTAACCCCAGAGAAAAGGCTGATGGTCCACCCAGAAATCCAAGGAGACCAGCAATCCCACAAAATAGACAAAGAGAGAAAAGGAATCAAGGGAACCAAGAAAACCAAGCAGATCAGGAAAATAAAGGAAATCAGGGGGAACAATAAATCAGGCCTCCTTTCAAAAATAATTATATAGATGAAAATTATGATGGATATTTTGAAGACAACATGAACTGATATGATGATAAACAAACATAAGTGTTTTTTAATAAATAAGAACACAACCAGTTCATGGATGCAAGTGAGATATTTTTGCAAGATGAAGAGGAAAGGGTATCATTAGAAAGGGAATATTACGAGACAGGATTGCAAAACGCCATCATGAAATTCCAAAAACAATATAACCTTCAAAATCAAAAGGTACCTCCAAATCCTCCAAAGGGAAATCCCACCAAATAAGCTCAGAGTAACATACCTCCTGCAAGTCAACCCAAAAAATATTTTGTTGCAAAAGACTCTGTTGTAAAGGGTACTATAGAAAAAGGGAAGCAAAAAGAAGAACCTCAGAAGAAATTATTGGAAGAAAGGAAAGAAACGGTCACCAAAGAGGTAGAGAAGACTTCATCCTCTTTTAATTTTGAAAGTGAGATGGCTAAGATCAAAATTTATGTACCATTTAATGAATTAAGCAAGAATAACGAGTACAAAAATCAGATCATTAGGATGCTTAAGATGGGGAAAACCTCTGATACCCTGAACGTACAAGATGATCACCCAACCATCTTATTTGGACCGAGAGTAGAAGAAAGCCATGAAAATGAAGAAGTGCCTCCTTTTTATGTCAGTTTGAAAATCCACGACATGACTTTGCACAATGCTATGTTGGATTCAGGAGCATCTCACAACTTGATGCCCAAAGTGGTCATGGACAAAATGGGTCTCGATGTCACAAGACCTTATAAAGATATGTTCTCTTTCGATTCAAGAAAGGTGAAATTCCTTGGCCTGATCAAAGATTGGGTGGTGTCTTTGGCACAAATACCCGCAAAGAATATAGTGATGGACGTAGTGGCCGCTGATATCCATCCAAAATTTGGTATGTTTTTGTCCAAGTCATGGGCTGCAAAATTAAAAGGAACCCTCCATATGGACATGTCATATGCCACTATTCATGTCTTTGGTCAAGACATAAGATTGTATAGAGAGTTTTTGCTTAAATACATGGTCAGCAACAAATCACAGCCTAGCAATCATCCTATCTATTCAGTGGAAACTGAATTGGGGTCTTCTATTTTCTTCAATGACATGTGCTCCGAAGAAGTGGAAACATAAATCATTATGACTGACAAAGACAAGCCTGACCAGCAGATAGAGGAGTTTTCAGAGCAACAAGATGATGCAGAGGATCAGATATGGAAAATTAATTTCGACGGAGTTGCATGCAAAGGAGATGGAGCCGGCCTATGGATCAATCATCCCAAAGGAGACTCCAAATTATGTTCTTATAAGCTTGTGTTTGAATGCACGAATAACATGGCTGAATATGAAGCATTAATATTGGGGTTGAAATTTTTGGAAGAATTGGGTGCCAAAAGAATTGTTGTACATGGAGACTCTGAGCTAATTATAAATCAAATCAAAGGCATATACCAAGAAAAACACCCTAGACTAAGGGCTTATAGAAATCTGGTTCTAGACCTCCTTGAGAAGTTTCCAGAATGTAATCTTTCAGCAATTCCAAGAGAGCAGAATCAGGTTGTTGATGCCTTGGCTACTTCAGTAGCAGTTTTCAGAGTTCCAATGTTTTCTGAAAAAAGATACAAGGTTGAGTTCAAGTACAGGCCAATAGTACTAGACAATCTGAAGCACTGGCAAGTTTTCGAAAACGAAAAATAGATAGAAAGCTTCCTCAAGATGAAGAATGAGTTCTAGAATTTAAACATTGATGATGAATACTATGATGATAAGTTGGATGCATCTGCTTTCACAAAAGAAGTATATTTTGACAATTAGATTGTTGGCAGAGATATCGTTCAGCTAAAGAGTAACATCATCCCCAAAGGTTTGGTCCCATTGGAAATTTTTTTTGATAACAATGATGTGGTAAGAAGTCCAAAGATCACAATAAATGAAGTGGATGTGGAAGATTGCAATATTGGGACTCTAGAGGATCCAAAGATCGTGAAGTTGTCCAGAAATCTCAGCCCTAAAATCAAAGAGAGGTATGTCAAATTAATGAAATAATTCCCTGATGTTTTTTCTTAGAGATATTATGAGATGAAATTTTATGATACCAGTATAATCCAACATGTCATCCCAATCAAAGAAGATCACAAGCCATTCAAACAAAAATTAAGAAGAATAAACCCTCCGTTGTTACCATTTATATAAAAATAAGTAAAGAAACTGCTTGAAGCCAAAATCATAGTGCCCCTAACATTTTCCAAATGGGTGGAAAATATGGTGCCAGTTAGAAAAAAGAGTGGAGAAATCAGGTTGTGTGTGGATTTCAGGAACCTAAATAAGGTTTCTCTTAAGGAAAACTGCCCATTTCCCAAAATGGATCATGTTTTACAGAAGGTGGTGCGCTCTCAGAAGATGTCAATGTTAGATGGTTTCTCTGGATACAATCAGATTATGGTACACCCTGACGATCAGGAGAAGACAATGTTTACCACACCATGGAGAACATTCATGTATGCCAAAATGTCATTTGGTCTTATGAATGCAAGGGAAACGTTTCAAAGAGATATGGACATAGATTTTGTTGATGAAAAAGACAAATTCATTGTTATATACCTGGATGACATCACTGTGTATTTTGCCTTAGATGAGGAACACCTCAAACATATTAGAAGGGCATTTCAAAAATGCAGAAAGTTCAGGATCTCATTAAATCCTAAGAAGTCAAATTTCTCCATAGAAGAAGGAAAGTTGTCAGGACACATTATTTAAAAAGAAGGGATAAAGGTAGACCCCAACAGAGTTGAGGGAATCCTAAAAATTGGCATACCCAGAATTAAAAAGGAAGTACAATCTTTCATGGGCAAAGTGAATTTTTTGAGAAAATTTATCCCAAATTTGGTTGAAATCATAAAGCACATCACCAACATGCTCAAGAAGGGAAACTAAATAAAGTGGATTCCTGAAGCAAGAAAGTCCTTTTAAGACATCAAGGTGGCATTGACCAAAACTCCAGTACTATCCAGTCCTAATTTTGAAAAGGATTTCATATTGTTCCCCTTCGCCTCAAAACACACAATTGTTGGTGTTTTACTCTAGAAAGATGACCAAAATTTTGAGAAGCCCATAGCATACTACAATAAGACATTGAGGAATGCTCCTTTGAAATATGACATCATGTAGAAACAAGCATATACTTTAGTCAAGGCATTGAAAGAATTCAAAGTGTACATCCTACATTCCCATACTACTGCTTATGTTCCCAGTAGCTCATAAAAAGACATCTTAACACAGCTCGATCCTGAAGGAAAGAGGGGTAAATGGATAACAGTTCTATTAGAATATGATCTGGAGATTAAACCCACCAAGTTGTTCAAAGGACAGGGTCTTGCTAAGCTGATGGCACAAACAAAATGTGAACTCTTAGGAATAAAATTCATTGCAGCCTTGTCAGACAGTACAGCAGAAGAAGAAAAGGCAACTCCACAAATATCCTAGAAATTTCTTGACTCTACATGGTATGCAGATATCATATTTGCGTTGAAAAATTTGCAGGCTCCTTCGGAATTCAGTAAAACAAAAGCCAAATTCTTAAAATTGAAGGAAGAAAATTTTTGTATAGTGAATGAATTGTTATACTGGAAAGATCCAGGAGGGATTTTATTGATTTGTTTGATAGAAGAAGAAGCAGAGAAAACCATCAGAGAGTTCCATAAAGGTGATTGTGGAGGTCATCATTATTGGAAGAAAACTGTGCATAAAATTCTGAGGGCTGGGTTTTATTGGCCTAGCATTTTCCCAATGTTTATAAAGAGGTTTCATAGTTCCATCAATGTCAAATATTCTACGGGAAAGGAAAATTGTAGTCTCTTCCTTTAAAACCCATTTCAGTGGAAGCTCCTTTTAGATAGTGGGGCCTTGATTTTATAGGGGAAATACATCCACAATCCTCAACTCAACATAAATGGATCCTGACAGCAACAAATTATTTCACTAATTGGATTGAGGAAATTCCCACCAGGTAGGCGATAGATGATGTTATCATTCAATTCTTAGAAGACAATATTATGTCCAGATTTGGATGCCCAATCAAGATTATAATAGACAATGCAGCAGGTTTCAAATCCAAGAAAATAGAAAAATTCTGCAGTGATTACAATATCACCCTTGGTCATTCTACATCATAATAAACTCAAGGGAATGGATTGGTTGAGTCTTAGAATAAAATATTAGTCAGAATCATAAAAAAAATTGTTGCAAGAGAATAAAAAGGCATGGCACAAAAATATCATCCATGCACTGTGGGCTGATATAATATCCCCTAAGAGGTCCATAGAAATATCTCCTTTCCAGATCGTTTATGGCACTGAAGAAATTTTTCCTACTACATCGGGGTTGTCGGTAATGAGATTGTTGCAGGAGAAAGATGTAGAGACAGATGCCGCACGAAGAAGGGTGGATGAACTCATTAGTGTACAACAGACTAGAGAAAAGGCTTTCCATTATGCCCAGCTACGCCAAGACAAGATCAAAGAGGCTTTCGATAGACATACCAAGGTGGATGACTTCGAACCAGAAGACAGGGAACTAAAATGGGATGCTAGAAACGAAGATAAGGGAAAACATGGGAAATTTGATCACCTATGGTTGGGCTCGTTCAAAATTGCAGCATATCGTGGGAGAAATGCCTACTTGTTACAGGAGAGTAATGGAGAGCTCGTTGGAGGAGGGCCTGTGAATGTCAAGTTCCTTGAGCATTATATCATTTAAGCATCATCACCCCTTCCATTCATTGTACATAATAGTTTTGTGTTTTTCTTTTTGCATGAAGAAGTTGGAATAAAATCAACATAGTTGAAGCCCGAGGTGAAGGCCCTAAGCTATGCTGGGTCAATTTTGATTTTTTGAATAAAAACTAGTGGATTCATATTGCATGAATAAACCATAGCCCAATGGTTAGGCACTTAGTCTACAGTTCTTTGCTACCTCGCAGGGAGGATAGCATCCCCAATTGGAGGCTATGTTATAACCATAACAATTTTCAGATAGGATCCAAGTCTCGGAAATTTAGCGAAGATCTACATCTCTATGGAAGCGTGATAGTTTGGAGGATAAGGTAACATATGGAGGCATATGGATAAATATAGAGGAGGCATGAAAGGTGGCGCCTGGCGGACCATAGATCTTGAAGCAACCTAGATCAACGGCCAAGACCCATATCGGGCGGTGAAATAGCGCGGGGTTTAATTATGTGAGAGAGGGTCGGTGAGCATACCATGGTTTTGTTTTGTGGACATGTGACTCCCTCAGAGGCACATCGGGGCGAAAAGCGATCTACCCAAAATCGTTCTTTCCAACCCCCGATATCGAAATTTGATGAGACCCGGAGGACCGTAGATCTTGGAGCGGCCTAGATCGATGAGCAAGACACATATTTGGCACTGAAGTAGAATGAAGGGTAATTTTTTGAAGGTGGGCCGGGGAAAATACCATGGTTTCATTTCTTGGACATGTGGCTCCATCATAGGCACATCGGAGCGAAAATCGGTCTACTCAAAACCGTTTTCTCCAATCTCCTATATCGAAAAACGCATATAAAAGGAGGGAGGGTCCCAGTCATTATTCTATAATATTTCAAAGCACTCGAACATTTGAAAAGTGGCGCAAAACCCCCATTCGAAATTAAATCTCAACAATGAACCATTTCGCACAATCTCCGCCAAGTTATAGGTATTTTTCATCATGGCCACCAACAAGTTTGGTAGAATATTTGGTCGCGGACTTTGAGATTTTGAATCAGTTTAAAATAGTGAAGATTAGGTTGTTGACTATGTCCTACGCTATGTTCACTAACCTGGATATTTTTATAAAGGAGATGATGGATTACGAGATTCCTTCTGACTCACAGTGGAAGGAAATTGTGCGGTTGGGCAAGACGAAATGCAGTTTTCCCAGAACCAGTGAGTAACCTCCAGGTGTCACCAAACCAACAAGCTCGACAGAATATCAGGGCAAGACAGATTTCGTAAAGGAAGTTGAACATTCAGAGAAATCTGTCCTTAGTTTTGAAAATTCTTTTTGTTTAATCATTGTAAATTGGTTCATATACCGAGACTGTCAGTTGAAATTATTATAATCAGTTTTAGAAGCTGAAACGTTTCAGTTTCATCCATTGTAATCGAATTGTATAAATACTGTGACATTTGAATGAATTAATGTTGGCAGAAGTGCAAGGGCACATTTTTGGTTGTTTCGAACTCTATTGTAACTTTCTGAAGCTAAATTGGATACATATGCTGAAGCTTTTGAAATCTCTATGAAAAGATTCTAATGGTGGTGATATAAGATTTTTCTTCCTTCATTGTATGTATTTCCTGTGATCTTTTATTCCATTTGCATTTTCTTCTATTTAAATTGGAGAGTTAAAGGCCCAGAATTTATCCTGTGATGCTCTTGTCTTAAGCCATTTAAACTGTGTAATTTTCTTCTTAACGAATTCATAATTCATTTCAGTAATGCTCTGATACAATTAATTGTTTTCTCTATCTTCCTACACTCTACTTAAATTCAAATATAACTCAGATTCATTGCTTGATTTATCCTTTATCCTCTCGAGAGTTCTACCGACTGATCATTGTTTTTATTCACTTTCAGAATTTTGACTCCATAGCCATGAGTGTTCCTCCCCTTCATTGTCAACAACTTTATTAAAAAACCCCAAACAAACCAAATCTAGCCACCGATTTCCAAAGAAATATCAAGTGACACAAGAGATCCATCTCTGAGTTGAGAAGGCTAGTGCCTCAACTCTAAAGCTGGTTGAAACAATTACCTCTATTGTTTGTCTATCAACCAGACAAAATTTACAGAGTGCTAATAGAATCCATTAGCATTGTTCGAGACATTTCCCGTGTAATTGTCATCCATTATTATAATGTTCCTTTGTCTCCAAACCAATCTATGAATACATTCTCTCATCCACTGTCATATATATGTCCATACCTGCTAAGTGTTATTATAAATCCATCTCTGTCCATATTTTCCATGACTCTACTTGCGCAATTGTCCATAATGTTGGCCCATTTATCACTATACTATCATGAAGTCTTGATTAATCTATCAAATTGTACTTCTACTAATTGACTGCTCTGAATATGTCTTCTCAAACTCTCCAAGCTGCTCGAAGGATGGTTCTTTGGTCTATCATAGCTATCGCATAGACTCCCCCTGTCTAATATTCATATTACTTGGGAGTTTCTAAGACGGATGGCTCATAACAATTCATGCTCTTATGTGTATTCATCATCATCTTCATTGGTAGATTCATTATCTCTTTGAGCTCTGACTTCTTTCTTTCTGTCTGTAGATTCATATTTCACTACAATTCATGAAAGTACAATCTCTTGAACCTGTTCCTTATTTACTTGTCCTTCCTTTCTTTCAGTTATTTTCCAAACGTTTATGTATCTGGCATCTTTCTTTTTCTCTGTAGAATTTTCTTCATCCCGTTTTATTGTCAATCTTGTGATATTTGGTACTTGGTATTTGTTCACCTGTTCTTATTGTTTTCTTATCCATACTTTCTTATATTTGATATCAGTGTTCTCTTTTATAGAAGTATCGATCATGCTTCTACAATTATTGGCTATGTGTCCATAGTTATGACATTTGTAACACTCAATGTTACGTGCGGCCACATAGGCACTTCTTTCTTGAACATTTCTTTTTTAATACTTGCAATCTGCAACCTTATGTCCAAAATTAGTATAATAAAAACAATGACCATAAAATAAATTTGCATACCTGGGAGTGAATGATCTTCTTTGTGGTGTAGTCCTTCTAAATTTCTGCCTTGACTGGTCATGATCATGATTGAAAATTCTTTGTGGCTTGAATACAGATGGTCTTCTTGAAGATGTGTCTTCAATAGTTTTATTAGATTTTGATTGACCATGATTGATTCCTTTGAGTACTTCTTCATAACTCTTTCTATTTTCTTCATTCTTATTTTCTAGTAACCTAGAGTGCTTCTCTTCATTCTATGTAATTGATGTGAATGTTTTTGTCTCTTCAACCTTCTTTTTGAGGTTGATGATTTTACTACTCAATGTGAAAACTTCTTCTTCAATCTTCTCAACCTCTTCATCTTTCTTTAATTTCTGAGACTTCATGACTTCTTATGTTCTCTTCGCTTTTGCAAGATGAATTTTTACTATGATTATTTATTCTTCAAGTACTTTCTCTTCTTGACCAAACTTTGACTCAAGCTAGTTTAGATCATTAGTTATTTCCTTAAGATGATCTGTCAATATCTTCTCTCTCATCTCTGCTTCTTTCTTTTGTGTTGTTATGTTGGTTTCCAAACACTGCTTTTGATATACAATATTTTCTTCGATCTTTCTGGATTCTTCTAGCTGAGTTCTTAAGTTCTTGATGACCTATTGGGATTCTTCAAAAATGTGAACACTTTCCTTTTGTTTCATCAATTCTTTCTTGACTGACTTTTTTTCTTCTCTTAGTTCATATAAAACACTAATCAATTTTTCTTAATAATTGTCTTAATAATTGTCTACCTTTTCAATTAGTTCTTCTATCTTATTTCCTTCATGGCATTCTATTTCAATATGTCTATGTTTTTCACAATTAAAGAAAAACAACACACCTCTGATGATTATGTAATCTTCATCTTCTGAATTTGTTTGACATGGTGAACATAATTCTTCTTGATTTGTATCTGCATCTTCTTTGGCATTTTTTGAATCTGCGATGGGTGAAGAATATATGTCATGTAACTTATCCCAAACTTCTTTTGCTGGTGAACATTTACTAACCTTTTCTCTTACCGGATTAGGTAATCCTTCCCAGATGAAATCCATTTCTATTTTTTTATTCTTCTTCAATTCCTTCTTGGCTACAGTCTTTTCCCTTTTTGAACTATCATATCCTGTAATAACTGATAGCCAAATATAATGTCCCTGTGCTTGTAAAAATAATTTCGTCCTTATGCTCCACATCTAATACTTAAAACCATTCTGACCATTAAACATTGGTACTGCATTCTTAGAATAATCCATGATCTCCTTCCAGTGGTTAAACTATTTCCTCAAGTAACCGGCTCTGATACCAATTGTTGGACTACTGAGAGGGGGGGTCAATCAGTAATAGAGAAATTTAATCATTTTTCACCATAAAATGAAAGTGTTATATCAATGTAGCATTACCATCCAATAGTTGCAGAGTAAATAAAAAATGAACAAATTAGCAATCTATTAAGAACCTGAATAGATCTACCAATATAATAACCACAAATATTGAATACACAATAGATCCACAAAGCAAGATAGAAGAAACCACATTCTATTATTATCAAACCCTTGAGGTAGGGCAACACCATACAATGGATCCTATTATCGAAGGGATCCTCTCCTGTTCACTTGCCTCTTTGAGGGGGCATCCTCCTATTGAGCTACCGCTCCAAATACAATACTTCTCTTCATGTCTCATTACATTGCTTAAACCTCTTTATATAGTGCTACCATCACCTAAGAACATTCTA
>ML779228.1:206662-219732 GCA_009831015.1 Picea engelmannii | reverse complement strand
GAGTACAGAAAGAGGAATGGTGAGCTCTTCTAGAATCGAGATAGAGAAGTTCAATCATAAAAACTTTGAGCTATGGAAGCTCAAGATGGAGGACCTTCTTGTAGACAAAGAACAATAGATTATTGTGGATCCTGGTACACCGTCTATGAGCACACAGGCTACTGGTACACAACCTACTAGTACACAAACTACTAGTACAACACTTACTGGTATGTCAAAGGAATATTGGGAGAAGTTGGATAGAAGAGAAAGGAGTACTATTCGACTCTGCCTGGAAGATTCAGTGTTGTTAAATGTCTCCAGAGAATCTACAGCCAAGGAACTATGGGATAAGTTGGGGAATTTGTATCAATCAAAGTCCCTGGTAAACAAGGTGTTTCTTCGAAAGAAATGGTATCATCTTAGGATGGAAGATGGAGATTCTATGACATAACATCTAAATGCCTTTAATACTCGGGTAAGTCAACTTGTCTCTGTTAATATTACAATTGCAGAAAAAGATAAGTGTATTACTTTGTTATGTTCTTAGCCAGACTCTTGGGATAATCTGGTTGTAGAAATTGGTAGTACCACTCAATATACATTGAAGTATGAGGATGTAGTTTCATCCTTATTATCTGAAGAGATGAGGCGGAAAAGCATGGATAGTCATAGTATAGATGCTTTATTTGTAAGAGGTTGTACTCAAGACAAGAATCCTGGTAAGCCTTCGGGGGGGGATTTAAATCTACAGGTAGATCTAAGTCTCCAGGAAAATCTTTGAGGAAATGTTGGAAGTGTGGTAAAACAGGGCATTATAAGAAATAGTGCAAGTCAAAGAAGGTTGAAAAACCAAAGGGATCTGATAGTACCTCTTTCACAGAGGCGAAAACCTCCACTGAAGAAGGAGGTGATGTTTACCTGGAATATACAAGTACACATGCAGACCATGATGTATGGTTGATCAACTCAGGTGTGTCATACCATATGACTCCTCACAGGGAGTGGTTCTCTGAATATGAAAAATATGATGGTGGTGATGTATTCCTAGGAGATGACTCAACAGCAAAAATATTGGGACGTGGAAAAGTTAAGTTGTTGCTAAAAGATGGAAGGATTAGAACTCTCCCTTGGGTTCTGCACATTCCAAAACTATCTAGGAGCTTAATATATGTAAGAAATATGGAAGATGCAGGAGTGGATATTGTATTTGGAAAGGGAACTTGCAAGATGGTACGAGGAGAAATGGTGTTGATGAGGAGAGTTCGGTGTGGAACTCTATACAAGTTATTGGGAATCACTTATACTAATGGGTGTAACAGGTCTATTGTCCCTGAGTAGAGAAATGATGGAGACAAGACCAACATTGTCCCAGAAAAGAAGACCATGATGTGGCATCAAAGACTGGGGCATATTGGAGAAAAGGGCCTGCGAACACTACACGGTAAAAGTATGGTTGAAGGTATGTCTAATTGCACTCTGGATTTTGATTTCTGTGAACATTGCATATATGGTAAATAGAATCTAGTAAGATTCCCATCTGGTGCTACAAGAGCAAAGGGGATCTTAGAGTTGATACATAGTGATGTGTTTGGACCTGTTCTTGTTCCATCCCTAGGTAAATCTATGTATTATGTTTCATTCATAGATGATTTTTCAAGGAACACATGGATTTATTTTCTTATAAAGAAATCTGAGGTATTTGATAAATTTAAAGAGTTTAAGGCTCTGGTAGAAAATCAGACAGAGAATAAAATAAAGGTATTGAGAACAGATAATGGTGGAGAATTCTGCGGAAATGAATTCGAAGAATTTTGTAAGAAGTGTGGTATATCAAGGTAGAAGACTACTCCATACACTCCTCAGCAGAATGGAGTTGCAGAAAGGATGAACAAGACACTAATGGAAAAAGCAAGGAGCATGCTCAACGGTATCGGGTTAGGACAAGAATTCTAAGTAGAGGTAGTGGGTACAGCATGTTACCTGGTCAATCGATCACCTTCATCAGCATTGGATGATAAAACTCCACACGAGGTATGGTCTAGAAAGAAACCCTCTCTTCAACATCTTAGAGTGTTTGGTTGTGATGCTTATGTACATGTTCCAAAGGAAAATAGAAGTAAGCTGGATAAAAACGCTGAAAAGTGTATTTTTATTGGTTATAAAGATGGTGTGAAAGGTTATAAGCTTTGGAACCCAGAAACCAAGAAAATTGTTTACATTCGAGATGTTGTTTTCAGAGAGGTAAAAGATGTGTCCAAACATGAATTCCTACCAACGCAAGATGAACCTGAGAAAATAGAGCTTGGGTTGGATGATGCAAAATCTGAATCATCTGAAGAAGAGGAAGCAGAAGAAGAATAAGAAGAACCTCATACCCCAGTATTGAGGATATTAGTGAGAGATAGAAGGCAACCAGAAAGGTATAGTCCACCTGATTTTCGTTCCAATTTTGTTTTATCTATTACTAATGATGATCCCAGAACTGTCAGGGAAGCAGTGAATTCAGAGGATAGTAAACTCTGGAAGAAGGCCATGGTTGAAGAAATGGATGCCTTGGATAAGAATGAGGCATGGGATATAGTTGAGTTTCCAGCCGGAAGAAAATTGGTTGGTAGCAAATGGTTGTTCAAGAAGAAGTTTAATGCACAAGGTAAAGTGGAGAAATACAAAGCTCGGTTAGTAGAAAAAGGTTATTCCTGGGTAGAGGGAATTGACTTTGGTGATATTTTTTATCTTGTTGCTAAGTTAACTTCTATTAGATTTATTTTATATATTGCTACTACTTTTGATATTGAAGTGGAACAGATGGATGTGAAGACAACATTCCTACATGGGGATCTGAAAGAAGAAATCTACATGAAGCAGCCAGAATCTTTGTAGTGAAGGGAAAGAAAGAGCTAGTATGTAAGCTAAAGAAGTCACTATATGGTCTGAAGCAATCACCTAGGATGTGGTACCAAACGTTTGACACATACATCCTTGGATTGGGATTTGTAAGAAGCAAGGCTGATCACTGTGTATATTCTAAGTAGGTTGGTAATCACTTCATTTATGTAGTGTTGTATGTTGATGACATGTTGTTGGTAGGAAATAACATGGATTTTATCAAGGATGTGAAATCGCAGTTATCCTCCAAATTTGACATGAAGGATCTTGGTGCTGCTAACTTCATTCTGGGAATGGAGATTAAAAGAGATCGTGCAAACAGAAAACTCGGGTTGAATCAGAGAAAATATGTTGAGACGATATTGTAGAGGTTTAATATGCATGGAAGTAAACTGGTCAAGGTTCCTATTCCTATAGGTGTAGATTTATCTGCAGATCGGTGTCCCAAGACATAGGAAGAAGAAGAGGACATGTCCCATGTTTTGTATGCCAGTGCAGTTGGTAGTATGATGTATGCAATGGTCTGTACTAGACTATACATTGCACATGCAGTGGGAGTTTTGAGAAGGTATATATCAAAACCAGGGAAGGAGCATTGGACAACATTAAAGAGGGTCTTCAAGTATCTTCATGGCACTACTAGTTATGGATTGTGCTACCAAGGAAGACTAGGATTGGACAGAGTGGTGGATATACATGGCTTTGTTGATGTAGACTGGGCTGGAGATCTGGATCACATAAGATATACAAGTGGGTATGTTTTTAACCTATTTGGAGGAGAAATCAGTTGGATGAGCAAAAGAAAAGTTGTAGTGGCACTCTCAACTATAGAGGTTGAATACATGGTAGCCACTCATGCAAGCAAGGAAGCAATATGGTTACAAAGATTGTTTTCAGGTATTGGGTTGGTACAACAAGCAGTGAGATTAGATTGTGACAGTCAGAGTGCAATATTCCTGGTAAAGAACCTAGCTTATCATTCGAATACAAAGCATATTGATGTTCAGTATCACTTTGTGAGAAACATGGTTGAGGAAAAGAAGGTGTTGCTGGAAAAGGTTGACACTTTGAAGAATGTTGCAGATTCATTGACAAAGTCTGTGAGCACAGAAAATTTCTCCTGGTGTAGATTAAAAATGGGCATTTATGCCCTGTATTTTTGACTATATAACCCCTTGGACCCTTGGATGCAAAGAAAACAACAAGTGGGAGAATGTTGGGTATGTGTTATATTTTTTGCATGTGTGTGTGTGGGCCCATCAGATATGACAACCGCGTCTAGAAATCCCTCTAGTAGAGCCTTTTTTGTCCTATGAACCAGGCTCTTTTCTAGGGGGGTTGCAAGGAGGGGCAGGTATGTGCCCCCCCCAGTTACGCACAGCGCCCCCAAAAAAAATTTTGGGCGGTTTTTGCTATTTTTAGCAGATTTTGCTATTTTTAGCGATTTTGTAAATTACTCCTAGATTAAGGGATTAGGGTTTTGGTATATACGGAATACCTAAAAACATTGTATATATATTGTATGGTGAATGAATAAATTCTATATAAGGAATATAGGAAATGTTTTCCCAGTTGAGGGTTTCCGATATAAAATCACTGTGTACTCTGTGTATGAGCCATAAATTAAATTATGTTTTTCTTAAGAATCTATATGCATTGCTTTACTTCACAGGTTTAAAACTTACAAGAATGAGGCAGAAGATGGATTAACACATGTAAATATCAGTGATCAAGACCATTTGTTAGAAAAATAGGACTGTGGAGCAATAAAATAAAACAAATGCGGAAACAAAACATAGAAGATACACAATACAATAGAGACATAGATTTACGTGGTTCACCCAGTGTGGGCTACGTCCACCAGAGAAATTTCCAAGTCCTTCCTTTATTATTATCTAGCAAATGAAGGGATACAACCTACAGTAAAACCCGTTGTAACTTCCTCTTCTTTCTCTCACAGTCTCCTCTCTTAAAATACAATACTCGCCATAATTCATAGCCGCAATACATTTCCCTCATAACAGAGGGTTGCCTTCTAGGGAAAAAAACCCTAACATAATTCCTACCATTAGATCTACGACCTTATAATGAACGGTCCATATTTACAATGAAATTACAATATACATTTAAAAGGTAATTTTTCCTTCGGGGGATTTTCCCCTGAACCCCCCAGTCGGGCGGATAGATGTTAATATTATGGTACCTGCGGGGGGTATTTACCTCCACGTGTAAACCTGACGAGAATAGAAGACTCTGAAAAGCAAGAGAAAACCCTAATGAGTTGGCTAATAACCCTAGAAGTCTTGTCGTCTCAAGAAGATAATTTATATTAGGTTATTAGCCTCCAAGAGAAGAAGTCGGCCAGAAACAATAATAATATACTGAACAGACATGTACCCAGAAGGAGAAGTCGGCCCCAACAAATCTGGCAGAACCACTATAAATACAGGGTGTTAGTCCTCATTTGACACATCTCAGAATTGCAGAGCAGAAACTGGTGCACACTGCAGTTCCCAGTTTGGTGTGCATGTGTGGAGGAGAGCTGCAGGTGTAGCTACTGCAGCAACCAATTTTCTGTTTTGGCTTGGACTATCTATTGGCTAGGGTTTGGACTATCTGATCATCTATTGTTGGTCCACTATCCTTGGAGGAAGATGCGCTACACCTTGTTTGGCTATCTAGCCTAGGGTTTTCTTTCAGAGTAATTCTTTGTCAAGGTTAAGGTGCTCGGAGGGTGGCTTCAGCCTATGGTTGGGTGACAAGAGTATTTTTAATGGTAAAAAGAGCACACTATATTTCATATTCTAACAGTTTATGGGCCCACACCTCCTTCATTCAGTCTAAATGCTGGAAGGAAACATAACCGCTAGGATATTGAGCTCGCTGAGGAACTGCAACTAGGGTTACTAGCAGAAGCAGCTTCCAAGACACTGTCGCTAGGGTTACTAGCAGGAGTAGTTGCAGAAACCCTTATCCTCTTGTTGAGGAACCTTAAGTGAATGAATTGACCTAATCTCCGGATATATCAGTGCACTCTAGCCTAGCGCATCTCCTGATACTTTCAACAAGCCAAGACGTGAAGTTTGATTTTGTGGTCAAATCTAGGGTTTGACCAAGCCAAAGCAGCCATGATTTATTCTATGAAGTCAGAGAACAAGTTAGATGGAGCCTCTAACTTCAGAGCATGGAAGACAAGGATTTACCTCATTCTTTCCAAGAATAAAGTGTTGGATATCGTGAAAGGAAAGATCGTGAAGCCAGAGTTTGAAGAAGGAAAAGAGAAGGAACTGCAGAATGTTGCAGCTATGGAGAAGTTAAAAGACAGTGATATTAATGCTATGAGTATCATAGTGGAATCTATAAAAGACCACTTGATACCCTACATATCCCATATTTACTCATCGAAGAAGATGTACGATGCCCTAACAAATCTCTTCTCAGTCAGAAACATTGGACAAGTTATGAGTCTAAAGAATGAGCTCCGTGACATGAAGATGAATAATGACGACATCATAACATCATATTTTGTGAGGATCTCTCAGTTAAGATATCAACTACAAGCTATTGGAGAGACCATTTCAGAAAAGGAATTGGTGAACATAGTACTCAATGGTCTTCCCAAGATGTGGGATGCATTTGTCGCAAGCATGAACACAAGAAAGGAGTATCCAACATTTGAAGAACTTTGGACTTGTTGTGCTCAAGAAGAATCAAGGATCAATGCAAAAGAGAAACCCCAAAAGAAGTATGACGATCAAGCCTTCACACCAAGATTCAAGAACTTCAGGAACAAAAGGAAGTTTGGTTCAAAGAGAAATCCAAATCAAGAGAAAGACATTTCATAAGTACAATGCTCCAATTGTCGAAAGTATGGTCACTACAAGAATCATTGTCCCAAGCTAAAGAAAAGGAAGGAAAAACATGAAGCATCAATTGTCGAAGAAAAGGAACCTACAAAGAATACTAAGCAGGATGGAAGAGACTTCTTCTTCTAAAAGGTAACAACACTCTTCTTATTTCTTGTACATATCTTGTTTGCATCGTCTACATCTATCTCTTGGAAGATAATGTGTTCCAAGAAGAACTATACCTATGGAAGAACAAACAAGATGAAAATGAATATCATTAGATAATACACATGAAAGGATGAAATAAAAATCATGTGGAAGCTATTAAGCTGAATCAATCATGAAGAGACTTAGAAGAAGCAAAGACAGAAAGAAGTCAGCAATCGAGAGGAAATTGGAAAAAGACTTATGACATTTTGTAGAAGACAACAAGACAGAAGCATGGACTCTGTTAGACAAGAGAGCCAATTATATATTGCAGAAGATAATAAGGATGCAGATGGAAGCATGGACTCTGTTAGATGGAGGGAGATTATTATATGCACTCTTGCATGAAGCAAGGGTTAGGAGGGAGCTAATCATATGATCCATTGAAGATGATGAAGTATATATCCATGGTAGTAACCATGAAAGATAGTATTTGTTCAGTTCAAGAAGTCTTCCTCGAAGAGAAGCCTTAAAGTATTCCTGGTTGTCCATCTAGATCTGTGATCCTATGATGAAAGGAAGAAGTGGAATCGATAGGGCATGGAATCTATAAGAAACTCCATGAACCCAAGAGCTAAAGAAGAACATGAAGATTCCAAGAAAGAAAGAGAAATCAGAACAACCAGTCATTGTATCAAGAATCACAAGATTACTAGCTTGATATGAACTCACTAAAAGAAATCAAGCAGAAGAACTGAAATTCATGTTAAAGAACAGTGTTGCGAGACCTAGAACCATAGGTTCTCCCAGATGGAGGGAGAAGACTATGATGATTACTTGTTCCAGTAACCCAGAATTATATCTACATGAGTCATTATATCATCTACAACATCCATGAGTTGGGGTTCTACATCAGATGAATACAAAGAATGTTATCTAGAGAAATTGAATAAAGAGCGTATGAAGAGAAATCTCAAGAATTTAAGGCATACCAAAAAGAAACCCTTGTATGCAGATAGAAGAATATAACTTGGTGGAAGAACCTCCAGTGCACAGCAGAAGCGTGGTGAATATTCCCTATAACATCAAGATGATTACTCAGTAGATCAGATCTCATGATGACAGAAGAAGTACCACATGGATATGTTCCAGTTTTCCAACAATGATATACTCTATTGTTCAGATCTACATGAAGCCTTCACAGTGTTCCAGAATAAATTACATTTGAAATCAAGCATTACATTATCCATGATGAAGTCCAGAAAGGAGAAAATGGTTCTCCAATACATAACTCCACAGATGAGCACATAAGCAAACATTTTGGTAAATCTTCTATCCAAGATGAAAGAGTTTGTGCACTCAAGTTGGAGCTCATGGAAACAACTTCCTTATTGAAAAAGGAAGAAATGACTCCCAGGTTGGGAGGGAGTACTGAAAATATTATTGAAGAAATTCATTGAAAAATAGTCCATCTTGGACAGATGCTTTCCTGTTTGGAAAATGGATTGAGATTTCTGACGGACAATGACTTCCCATTATGGTTAACATGGGAAGTAGTCTGATTGTTGATGTATCATAGACAACGAATTCCCATTGTGGTTAACATGGGGAGTGGTCTAGGGAAGTCTCTCTTCTTGAGGGTTACTCAAGAAGACTAGCCTGCCTCGTCGGACAATGATTTCTCATTGTGGTTAACATGAGGAATGGTTTATTTTTGGAGGTTGATGCAGGACATCCTTTTCCTCTTGTGGTTAATAGAGGAAATGGTCTGGACAGTCATTCCTTAGGGTTTATACATTCTCTCCAGGGTGCACTTTGATTAGTGTAGGAGGAATGGCCCATGGTGGGGAATAGTCCAAGCTCAGTAATCAGGGACAGACATTCCTTAGGGTTTATACATCCTCTCTAGGGTGCACTTTGATTAGTGTAGGAGGAATGGCCCAGGGTGGGGAATGGTCTAGGCTCAACATTCCTTAGGGTTATACATTCTCTCCAGGGTGCACTTTGATTAGTGTAGGAAGAATAGCCCAGGGTGGGGAATTATCCAGGTTTAGAAGACAGGACAGTTATTCTTCCTTGCTTGAGAAAAATAGTCTAGATATCTCATTGTTCTACTCTGAGGGAAGATATTCTTTCAGAGCTCATACATGTGAGTGAAATATTGGCCCAAATGATTCAGTTTATATCATAACATTGTTTCTGTGTAGGTTTCTATTAGATGTTTGTTATGAAGACTGTATGATAGTAGATGAAGACTGTTATCCCCGATTTCTATGGATAACTAAGAGATCATGTCTCGAGGCCCATAGGTCCTAGACATGGAATACCAAGAGAAGGATTGACTTGAGTATGGCCCTGGAGGGCCCATCCTTCTTCTTCTTCACCAGACTTGTCCTGTTAGCAGCAGTAGCTTCCATCACCATCGGCTTGGACTTGCATCAGAAAGGACTCTTGCTTCATGAGGTAATTGGTCCAAGGTATCATGGTATGTGTCATGTTTGATCATTATAACCTTCTTATATATGCATCAGGTTCCTTACATTTCTGATAATTGCTTGGATATTACACTAACCCACTTGACCATTGTTTGGGGAATTAACAAGGTGACCTAGCAAGCTTGTATTCATGGGTTTTGGTTAGCCACCAGGGGGGATTTGAAGAGCCATCGTCTGCTCCCACCATACTATCACTTTACCATCTTATCTCCCACACATCCATCCCATTCCCCTAGTCCGGCCATTAGGATGATCTTTGAGGGTTACACTTTCTCCTGTGGGAAGAAGGGGCTAAAGGCCCAGGGGGTAAAATCGGCTGGTAAAAGATAAAATCCATAAGAAATAAAACCTAGAGATGCTTCGCCCAGGGATCCCCGAGAAGGCAATAAAATGCCTCTCAATAAGAAACAAAGGGGACCCTAATAAAAATAATAAAACAAGACCTAACCGAGAGGATGGGAGGTCTCATCACGAGCCGACCCATTATGTGCATGGGTATCTAGCAATATGACATGGCCATTATCTGGTCACCACACCAAGGCAATGACCTTTGGTTGCATGGCCAAGGGAAAGGGGGTCTCATCACGAGCCAGCCTTATCATTTCTGCAAAAATACTAGTGGGTAACACTATCAGCTCTGGTCACCATGCCAAGGCAGTGTCCTCTGGTCAGACCTTGAAGTAAAAAGAAATAAAAGCAATAAATAAAGAATAAAGGCAATAAAAGGGCTTGGAAAAAGTGCATCCATGACAGGTACAACTCACCTCCTACAAAGGCACCCATGGACAACACCTACCTCTGGTCGTACTATGATTGGACATCCTTAGACAATACCATTTCATGTACATGGCTTGAATGATCTTCTGTGGAAACTTTCCTTTGCTTGTGGATATCAGCCCAATAGGTTGTTCTGTCTTTTCTTCAACTTTGTATTGTAGATCAGTGTAATTTCTTTGAGATATTAGATGATATGCTACGGATTTTATGCATGTACTTGATAAATCTAATGATGAAACATGATTGACATTGCTATGATCCCAAGGACTGATGAGCCCATGGAGGGAGAAGTTTTTGATGTGCAGGACCATACCTGGTGAACAGGTACCATTGGATCGGTACACATGGGGATATGATTAGCTCGGACCTCCATGGGGCTGAAGAGCCCATCAGATGGTTGTTGGGATGGCAGAGGCAGGACAACATTATGATGAGCCATTGCACGAGAAGAAAGAAGGATGTTCCACCCAGGACACTTTGGCAGAGCCCGACCTAGGGGGAATCACCCACTACAAATGGAACGTTTTCCTTTGATGGACAAGACGTCACCTGGAAGAGCTGGACGTTGTCTGGAGGGTGTGGTAGTGTGCTGAGGTCATTTGGCACGTGTGGCATCTTGGAGGATCCCTAGAAGGGCCAACGTTTTGGTCTCTGGATGTTGTATTTGCCCAAAAGGGCCAATGTCTCCCCTAAGAGGGCTTGACGTCCCTCTTTTTACTCATATTATGACATTTTCTAGCAGTTAATGTGAAAAACAGAGTAAATCTTATAGTCAGCCTTGTCGGCTGTTTTAATGACCTTAATTTTCAAAGGTCATGTATTGGTATAAATAGAGGACGTTTCTCCTCATTTTGAAACATAACACAACTCACTCTCTTGTGAGAGATCAACTTTTAGTCTTTTTCTTGGTATCTTTGGTCTTGGAAGTGAGGCGCAACTCTTATTGGAGGATTCTTCTTGGCATTTATGGTGTTTCTCTCATGGAAGGTTTACAACTAAGGTTTGATTAAGCATTCTTCATGATTTGTAAGTGAATTTTTCATGCAAAACTTCTTAAATGAATGGTTGTAGGCTTAATTTCTTACATTTGTTATATCATTGCTATTATCTTGCTAAATCTTGAAACCCTATGTAGCAAGCACACTAGTAGGTCATTGTTATATGTCCCCATGCTTGAGAAATTGTTTTTAGCCATTGATAAAGGAAGATATACCCTAGCAGTTGCTACACTTATCTCCCTTTTTCTGAGTTAGCATTAAAGTATAGGTTGAAGAGAGGAGACGTCCTAGGCCTAGTTAATTCTACACCTAGGTTTTAACCTTCTAGGGTTTGAAGAGCCTTGCTCCTGCAACACTTTTCTCCCTTAGATCTGTGCTTTGAAGTTAGTTGTTTTGCTAAGAGTATTTAGAGAAAGAGGAAGGAGCATGAGGCCTTGCTTAAGCAACACCGGAATGAGCCTCCTTCCCTTAGGGTTTTGATTCTAGGGCCCTGCCATTGCAGCACCATAGAACCTAACCTTATATTCTTTAAATTTTAATCCTCCTGAGATTTTTCCCTTACTTTTGACTCCATGTTACCCTAAGGCACTGGTATTCTTTCCAGCGTTGAGCTTGTTGTGCAAATTCATCTTTCAAAACTTTCAAATTTTGAAACCCTAACTAACCCTAACGCACTAACTAGGGCTGACGTCATACCTGACGCAGCAAGCCCTCTAACTCTGCAATTGATAATGACGTCAAGCATTTATTGAGCCCCTTTTGATTGATAATATTATTGGCTTGGTCATCCTATGATAGATATTGATCAATTGGTAATTTTCATTGGCTAATTAGCAAAACGTTGACCTTCTTTGTCTATTACATTGCTTATCATACTAACCCTAAAAGAAGCTGACGTCATCCCTAGGATATTGACACAGCAATCTATTGTATATGAGAAATTAATGACATTTAATGCATTGATTTTATTCAAGGATTGATCATTTTCATTAGGTGCTATATTATTCTAGTGTTTATTGACAAGTAACATTATATTGCCATTGTCATTATTGCAAACATTGACTTCGTCAATATTTACTGTTGTATATGCTCATATACATTAAATTTTGATAGTCATTAATTTATGAAGTATTAACCATTATTGCATGTACTAGCTTCATTGTTGTCTTGTCTCGCAAGCAGATGCCTTTTCTGTGGTTATTCTTTATTTGACTATCTTCTGGGCAGTAATCTGTGAAGGGGAAACTAGCCTTAATCCTTTGAGCCTTTTCCTTTCAAACCCCAGATTGCCAGGGACGTCTCCCTTGGGATTAGCCACCCTAAATAGAAAGGACCTCCCTATTGTGGTGACATTAGGTGGGGTAGGTCCCTGTTACGCCAATTTGACCCTTATCCTCTAGTCTATGACCTAAACTACAAACTGAGCGATAACAAAGACTACTGTGGTGGATATGTTCCATTGTTCGTGACTATACGTTGTTGATCAAGTACTTGTGTGTTACTTGGTGTGGTAGTGTACCACTAGATTGTAGTTATGTACTACTATGGATAGACACAGTTGTGTTCTATTTTTGTTCTAATTGCCTTGAAGACTATCAACAGTTTATTGGAGATAATCATCATCCCGACGAATGATGAACAGAGATTTTCCAGATGGAAAACAGTTCAGAGCATTTACTCTTCTAGATTATAAGAATGACTCTTGTATCACTCTATGGTGTGAGTGACTTATCCAGCATCATGTCTGATTACTCAGATGAAGTATGGTTTTGAGAGATGATGCAGTTGATAGTGATGGTGATGCTCATGATCTAGTCATAGATAGTCTAAACGACTATGTTGATGCTACCGGGTAAATGGTATGTTTTTGTGCTCAAGACCATTACCTGTAATACCTCCCTAGCTAGGAGGGAGTGTTAATATTATGGTAGCTGCGG
>ML779228.1:193570-204678 GCA_009831015.1 Picea engelmannii | reverse complement strand
TAAATGGGTTTGTGTAAGTCCCTTCCCTTGAGTGGTCGACTTTCAAAATCCAGGGGCCTTCCTTCTTGCATTAGGACAGCACCAATTCCATTTCCCGAGGCATCACATTCCACAATAAAGGTTTTTGTGAAGTCTGGAGTGGTTAAGACAGGAGCTTTACACATCACCTCTTTAAGGTTTTCAAAATCTTTAGTTGCCTCTAGAGTCCATGAAAATGCATCCTTCTTAGTTAGTGCCATTAAAGGTGCTGCTATTCTTCCATAGTTATGAACAAACTTGCGGTAGTAACCTGTCAAACCCAAAAATCCTCTAAGATTTTTTAATGTTTTGGGAATCAACCAGTCCATCATGGCCTTAATCTTGTTAGGGTCTACCTTGACACCTTCATGAGATACAATATGACCCAAATACTCTACCTCTTTTACTCCAAAGAAACATTTGGATGGTTTGGCATATAGTTGTTGCCCCTTTAGTAGTTGTAGCACCTTGTCAACATGTTGCACATGATCCTCCCAAGATTTGCTATAGATTAGTATATCATCAAAAAATACTAACACAATTTTCGAAGGAAGGGCTTGAAAATGGAATTCATCAACCCTTGGAATGTGGAAGGTGCATTTGTAAGGCCAAAAGGCATGACCAAAAATTCATAATGGCCTTCATGAGTTCGGAATGTTGTTTTTGGGATATCTTCTTCCTTCATTCTAATCTGATGATACCTTGAACAGAGATCCAATTTTGTGAAATAGATTGCTCCATGTAGTTCATCTAACAATTCATCAATCACGGGAATGGGAAAATTATCTTTAATAGTGATTGTTATCGCTCAGTTTGTAGTCTAGGTCAGGTAGCTTAAAAGGTAAGGATCAAACTGGCGTAACAGGAGCTTCCCCACCCACTGTCACCTCGATGGGGAGCTCTTTCTATTCAGGGTGGCTAATCCCAACAGAGACGTCCCTAGTAATCTGGGGTTCTGAAGGACAAAGGTTCTAAAGGATCAGGATGAGTTTTCCCTTCACAGATTACTACCAAGAAGGTAGTCAAGAAGAAGATAAACCACAGTAGAAGCACCTGTTTGCGAGACAAGGAAACAATAAAACTAATACATGAAAATATTGGTTAATGATTCAATTGTCAATGACTATCAATATGTAATACACATGAGCATAAATAATAGTAATTATTGACGAAGTCAATGATTGCAATAAAGGCTATGGCTTATAATATTACTTCTTCAATAAATACAAAAATGATATAGCATCAATATACATAATCAACCCTTGAGTTAACACAACGCTTTAGATATCATTAAATGCTCACATATGACAGATTTACTGTGTCACTATACTAGAGGTGACATCATCCTAGTTCTAGGGTTAGTTTGCTAGACAATGAGGTGGACGTTTTGCAAAGTAGGACAATAAAATTTATCTACACATCAAAGTCTATCACTTGATGACCTAGCCGCAACTTTTATACTAGCCAAGAGCTTAAAGTAGGCATGACATCATCAGAAAATTAGGGTTAGTGAGACGTTAGGGTTAGTTAGGGTTTGAAATTTGAGAAGTGTAAAAGGTTTGTTTTGACACAAAAATCTCAACATTGGAGTTCTAGACTAGTGCCTTAGGGTAGAATGGAGTCAAGGAGCAAGTGCTAGGTCTCGGGAGAATCTAAATTCAAGGACAAGAGAGTTAGGCTTTCTAGTGCTATAATGGCAGGGCCACAAAGTCAAAACCCTAAGGGGAGGAGGCTCATTCTGGTGTTGCTTAAGCAAGGCCTCATGCTCCTCCCTCTTTCCTTAAAAATCCTTGGCAAAAATGGCTAGCTTCAAAACATAAATCTAGGGATGAAAAGTGTTGCAAAGACAAGGCCTTTCAAACCCTAAAGGTCAAAACCCTAGGTGTAAACTCAATTAGGCCTAGGACATCTTCCTTCTTCAACTTATATTTCAAAACTAACTCAGAAAAAGGGGAACTAGTGTAGCAACGGCTAGGCTATATTCTCCTTAATCAAATGGATAAACAAGTTTTCTATCATGGGGACATGAAGCAAGGACCTACTTGTGTGCTTGCTACCTAGGGTTTCAATGATTAAGCATAATAATAACAATGTAACCATAAATATAAGAGATTTAACCTACAACCATTCAATCAAGAAGTTGTGCATGAGAAATACACTCACAAATCAATGAAGAGCTTATCAAACCCTAGTTGTAAACCTTCCAATGATAGAAAACACCATAAATATGCCAAGAATGATTCTCCACAAGTGTAGCGCCTCAACTCCAAGAGAAAATACCAAGACAAAAGACTAAAAATGATCCTCTCACAAGAGAGTGAGTTGTGTTATGTTCAAAATGAGGCTCAACGTCCTCTATTTATACCAATCTTATGACCTTTAATTACAAAAATAGGTCATTAAAACAGCCGACAAGGCTGACTAACAATATTACACTATTTTACACATTAAATGCTAAAAATGTCATAATTATGAGCTAAAAGGGAGACGCCAGGCCCCTCTGAGGGAGACGTTGGCCCTTTTTGAGCAAGATCAACATCCAAGAAGCAAAACGTTGGCCCCTCTGGGGCTCCTGCAAGCTGCCACACATGCCAAATGATCCCAGCACACTACCACATGCTCCATAAAATGTCCAGCCTGCCCTAGGTGGCGTCCTATCCATCAAAAGCAATCATCTCATCTGCAGTGGGTGATTTCCCCTAGGTCAATCTCTGCCATGGTGTCCTGGTGGAACGTCCTTCTGTCTTCTTCATGCAATGGCTCATCACGACATTGTCCTGCCTCTGCCATCCCAGCAACCATCTAATGGGTTGTTCAGCCCCATGGAGGTCCGAACTAATCATATCCCCATGTGTACCAGTCCATTGGTACCTGTTCGTCGGGTATGGTCCTGCACATCAAAAACTACGCCCTCCATGGGCTCATCAGTCCTTGGGATCATAGCAATGCAGATCATATTTCATCATTAAATTTATCAAATACATGCATGAAACCCCTAACATATCATCTAAGAGCTCGAAGACATTACACAGATCTACTATACAAAGCTGAAGAAGACCAACAGAATAACATATTGAGCTAATACCCACAAGAGATGGAGAGTTTCCTTAGAAGATCATTCAAGCCATGTTCTATGAAGTGATATGGTTTTAGGGATGTCCAATCATAGTAAGACCAAGGGCAGGTGTCGTCTATGGGTGCCTTTGTAGGAGGCGAGTTGTACCCTTCATGGATGCATTTTTTCCAAGCCCTTTATTGCCTTTATCTTTTTCATTTATTGCTTTTCTTTCTTTTTTACTTCAAGGTCTGACCAGAGGAAACTGCCTTGGCTTGGTGACCAGAGCTTACAGTGTTACCCACTGGTATCTTCATAGAGATGATAAGGCTGGCTCGTGATGAGACCCCCCTTCCCTTGGCCATGCAACCAAAGCTCACTGCCCTGGCATGGTGACCAGATGATGGCAATGTCATACTATTGGATACCTATGAACATAATGGGTCGACTCATGATGAGACCTCCCATCCTCTTGGTTAGGTCTTGTTTTATTATTTTTCTTAGGGTCCCTTTAGTTTCTTATCGAGAGGCTTTTTATTTCCTTCTCGGGGATCCCCTGGGCGAAGCATCTCTAGGTTTTATTTCCTATGGATTTTTATCTTTTACCAGCTTCTTTTACCCCCTGGGCCTTTAGCCCCTTCTTCCCACAAGACAAAGTGTAACCCTCAAAGGTCATCTTAATGGCCGGACTAGGGGAATGGGATAGATGTGCGGGATATAAGATGAAAATGATAGTATGGTGGGAGCGAACGATGGCTCTGCAAATCCGCCTTGGTAGCTAACCAAAACCCATGAATACAAGCTTGCTAAGTCACCCCATCAATCACCCCAACAATGGTCAAGTGGATTAGTGTAATATCCAGGTAGTCATCATAAATGAAAGGAACCTAATGCATATATAATAAGGTTATAACGATCAAACATGACACATACCATGATACCTTGGACCAATTACCTCATGGAACAAGAGTCCTCTATGATGCAAGTCGAAGCTGGTGGTGATGGAAACTATTGTTGTTGACAAGACAAATCTGGTGGAGAAGAAGAAAGATGGTCCCTCCAAGGCCATGCTCGGGTCAATCCTGCTCTCGGTACTTCATTTCTAGGACCTGTGGGCCTCGAGACGTGATCTCCTAGTTATCCCTAGATATCGGGGATAACATTTGGCTCCAACTCGGGGACATGTGCTAACCATAGAGCGCATGAGAACCTCAGCAATCTCTGGCATAAACCTGTAGAGCTGCTCACACTTGACGAGAAAGCATCAGTGACAAAAAAGTGGGGTGGTATTGCCACCCCACAAAACAATACATGTGCATATGAGATAAAACAATCAAGATGCATATATATAAGGGAAACAAACAATAAATGCAGACGGTATAATACACAGAAATACCTACCTACCCATACTTACCTCCTTGGTCATGTGTCTGGAGGATAGTAACTCTTGATATGTAAAGTGTTCACCGGTAATTTCAATATTTCTCCTTCCATTGTCTCCAGGTTGAAGGAATTTGTACCCGCACAACTTTTGATCTTGTAAGGGCCTCCCCATAAGCTGTCAAATTTCTTGTGCATGCCAGGTTTCTCTTTTCTTTTATCCCATAATAGCACAAGATCTCCTTCAGCAAAACTTCAGTCCTTGGCTTTGTGGTCAAAAGTGTTCTTTACTTTCTCCTGGTTCCTTATCATTTGACCCAAGGCATTTCTTCGAGTCTCGTCTAATTCTATCAGCTAGTTTATTCTCCCTTGGATTGCTTCTGCATCAGTGTCGTATTGTTGTGAAAATCGGAGGATGGGAATTTGGAGGTTTACAGGGATTTTTTCTTCAAGACCATATACCATCTCAAAAGGGGTTTTCCCTGTGGACATCTTTGTTGTTATTTGATCTTCCCATACTCCATACTTTAATTTGCTATCCCATGATTTCTTATTTTCTTCGACAACCTTCTTCAGAATATTCATGAGATTCTTGTTGGTTGATTCTGTTAGTCCATTCCCTTGTGGGTAATAATTCGAGGAATGGGACAGGGTAATGCCATACTTGAAACAAAATTCTACTAGGGCATAGGAACTGAAATCTTTGGCATTATCCGTAGTGATCTTAGAAGGTATCCCAAACCTTGTTATGATCCGTTCTTCTAAGAAGTTCATGACAACCTCTTCAGTGGCTTTCTTCGTAGGGATTGATTCAACCCATCTGGTGAAATAGTCTATCGCCATCAAGATCCATCGATTTCCATTACTTGAATTGTCCTTGAACTCGCCAATAAAATCCAGGCCCCACTGCTGAAAAGGTGCTTCCACTACTACTGGTTTCAAAGGTTGGGTTGGGAGCTTTGGTTTGCCGGTGAAGTATTGGCAAGGTTGGCAAGACCAAACGTGTTGATAAGCATCTAAGAAAAGGGTTGGCCAATAATAACCAGCCCTCAAAATTTCCTGGGCAGTGGTATGTGCAGCAAAATGTCCACCGCAGTACCCAGAGTGTAATTCCTTCAAGATCTTATTTGCCTCATCTTTGTTCACGCATCGAAGTATAACGCCATTGGGATTCTTCCATCCAAGCCCATTTTCTGTTAAGCAGTATCTCATGGCCTTCAACCTCAAATCTCTCCTCTTGTGATGTACCAGGTGATCAGGACAAGACAAATTCTTCAGATAATAGACTATGTCAAAATACCACTCATCATGTTCTAGTTCATTGACTATTACATTCACCTGTTCACTCTCACCGATCTGTATGGCTTCTTGATTGCTTTCAGTCAACATTTGGGCCAAACCTTGTCCCTTTACTATCTTGGTGGGTTTTATCTCTAATTCATACTCTTGGATTTTTGAAACCCACTTTCCTTGGGTGGCCATACAGTCTTGTTGCAACAAAACATCCTTTACGGCTGGATATGGGACATAAGCCTTGATTTTATTATAACCGAGATAATTTATGAAATGTTGGAGGGACTTAACCAAAGCAGAAGCCTGTTTTTCTGTGATGGTGTATTTCAATTCTGAATCTCTCAGGAATTTTCTCATAAAGGCCATGAGATGTTCAAAGTTGTTAGCATCCTTCTCCATCAATACGCCTGCAATGGTGTCCTAGGATGCAAATGAGAAAATTATGAAATCTCGTGAAAAATCAGGACTGATCAAAACCGGGGCTTGAGAGATGGCGTTTTTGATATCTTCAAAAGATCTATCAGCCTCATTTCCCCATCTGAAGGCAACATCCTTCTTCAGTAGAGCGCTTAAAGTTTTTATCCTTTCAGCAAAGTTAGGCACGAATCCGCGGATGAAGTTGATTTTTCCAAGAAAAGATTGCAGGGCCTTTTTGTTGACTGGAGGACGGACATCTTTTATGGATTGGACTCTTTCAGGGTCAATGGAAAATCCTCTTGGTGAAGCCATGTGTCCCAATAGTTTTCCTTCGTCAATCCCAAAAATAGACTTCTTTGGTTTTAGTGAGATGCCATACTTCCTACATCTTTCAAAGACAATCCTGAGGTGGGAGAGATGGTCTTTCCTTTCTTTAGACACAACTGTGAGGTCATCTTGATAAATTTCTATGATTTTTTGTATGAGGTCTCTAAAGGCAAAGTCCATTGCTATTTGAAAGGTGGCACCTGCATTCATAAGACCAAATGGCATTCTCAAGTACATAAAAGTTCCCCAGGGCATAGTAAATGCAGTCTTGAGTTGATCCTCCCTTTTGAGTAAAACTTGGTTGTATCATGAGAATCCATCCAGCATCGACATCATTACTACTCATGTGACTCATTGAAGCAGATGTTCCATGTTTGGGAGAGGATAATTACCCTTTAACGACATCTGGTTGAGGTTACGTAAATCAACACATAGGCGGATGTCACCATTTTTCTTCCGAACAACCACTAGATTTGACATCCAAGAAGAATACCTGATCGGGGCTATGATACTGGTGTCAACCATCTTTTGGAGTTCTTTTTGTATCTGCCGAGCTAGCTTCGGGTTGATGTGCCTTAACTTCTGTCAAAAAGGTTTGTCTCCCTCCACCAAGGGTATAGCATGTTGGATAACGTCTCCTCTATAGGCCTTCAATTCATCGTAGTTCCAAACAAAGGTATCTCTGAATTCCCTGATGAGCTCTAGTATTTCCTTCCTCTCTTTCTCGGTAGTCCCCTTTCCTATCTTGACTGTTCTTGGATCCATCTCAGTACCAATGTTGAACTCCAAAGCTTCCTCAGCTTGCTTGTTGGTTCTTTTCCCCTTGAAAACATCATGTCTGTCAAAAAGATTCTCCAGAGGAATACAACCTTTTGGCAAAGTATTGTTTTGCAGGTTGATGATTTCCAAGTCCATAGAATCAGCCAGGAAATTGATCTGTGTATCTGTGAATTATTTACTATTCTCCATGAATCTGATAATTTGATCATCATCTTCGAAAACTTGCCAGTGTTCTAGATTGTCGGGAATAGAAGGTCTAAAAAGAACCTCCATTTTGCACTGATCATGAAGAGGTCCTTTGCATGGTTGCAAAGTGGACGCCGAGATGGCCAGAGCATCTGCCACATGGTTTTCTTCTCGAGGAACAGCTTCAATTGATATCCTTTTGAAGGATTTTGAAAGCATTTGAGCTACATCTCGATACATTTTTAACTTCTCGTTCTTAGTTGCAAACCTCATTAGAACTTGTAAAATGATGAGGTCTGAATCACCCTTCACTTCCAGGATTTTGGCTCCCTTGTTGATAGCCAGGTTGAGTCCCAAAATCAAAGCTTCGTATTCAGCCACATTGTTAGTGCAACGAAATTCCAATCTATAAGAATGATAGAAAATCTCACTTGATGGAGTTGTTAAGACTATTCCAGCGCCTGATCCGACATTCGAGTGTGAGCCATCAAATTCTAATGTCCAGATTCCTTCTATTTCCTCTACTATGTCCATATCCAATTTCCCTTCTTGAATAAACCAATCATTCAAACCGTTGTTGATACAAAAGAGTTGATCATCTATCTCATCGGGTTTTTCAACCGGTGATCCAACAAAGGGTTCATTGTAGATGGTATAATGTCCTCCTTCAGGATGGGGAATGATAGCTCTGGACTGCTCTCTGTGAATGCTTCCATTTAAGTGCTTAATAACATCGTCACAGATGATAATCCTAAATTTGTTAATATCATCCACAACAACCACATTTATTAAGAAAGGAGCGCCAAGGCAAGAGTCGAAGGCTATCTCAAGGTTGTTAATGGCTCCCTTTACAAAATCATCTCTGGTGTTAGCTCGTGAGAATTTTAGGCCCAATTGTCGCATAACCTCTTCTGTCATTATATTGGCTTTGACTTCTGGGTGTAGTAGACAATTGTGGAGGAGAAAATCATTGACTCAGAGGGAGACGTAAAAGGGTTTGAAATCACGATTTTTAGGAATTGGGTCTCCCACTTGCTGGATGAAGAGAGAGAAGTCTTGAATGGGATTCGCGTCCAAGCTTTTGGATGCATCCCTACCTTCATCCTTTGGATGGGCCTTCTTCAATGGAGGCTCTTGGGAAGAGATATCACTCTTATGAGAAAGGCTCCATTTCCTTTTGGTAGGAGCTAATTCGACTTGGAGGATGCTTGGAGGCTCAGGCTCTGGCATAGGTTCATTGCCTGGATCCCATGGTTCACAATTCATGTTTATTTGTTCAACAAAGTCATCAAAATCAAGATTTATCTCAATTTGAAAGGCCATATCTTGTGCTTCTTCCAAAGTTGTTGGCGATCGTTCCCTAACTCTGAATTGCAAAGTTCCTTCTAAAGAGGAAAGGTACTGATCAATGATAGCTTGTTATGAACCAACTTTTGATCGGATCTTTTTAAGAACAAGATTGAACCTATCAGTGAAGTCTCTTGTACTTTCACAAGGTCCTTTGCAAATGTTGTAGTAGTGGGAACAAAGGTCTTGTGAGTGTTCCTTATCACACCACCTTACTTTAAAGGCCTTTTGCAGCTCTTCAATGTTCTTTATGCTTCTTTCAGGGAGTTGATCAATCCAACCCTTATCTTTTCCTATAAGAGAGCTTGCAAAGAGTTTCATAAAAATGTCAGGGTGATCTTGGCCATCCAAGTGAAAGTCAAAACTGTCGCAAAACTGGGTCCAATGTGAATTTCCAGAAGTTTCCTTTCCTGAAAAGAAAGGTAGCCAAGAGTTTGCATCTGTAGGCAAATCATGTACTCCACCTTGGATGTTGATGAAATCAAAGCATTTATAACTCTCTGGGTGAGACCATTTATGAGGATTTGGATTGATAGGAGGTACAGGGTTTGTTATAGTGGTAGTTGTCATAATAGCGAGATTTGAATACAATTTTCCACTACGAGTAGTCATATTTAAAGGAAGTCTCTTTCCAAAAAGTGACTTGACAACAGGGGAATTAGCAGGAGGCTTCCTTCTGAAAGCTAGAGGAGGGTTATTAAACCTCCTTTTGGTTTGTGGATTCGCCAGATAGTTTCCCTGAAACTACCAAAGAATAGGGGGAAGAGATTGTAGTGGAGTTTCTAGGTAAGCTTGTAAGAAAGGATTTCTGAGGCAAGGCTTACCAAAGGTTTGTCGTTGAGGAAGATTGACTCAGTTTTCCCTGGAAACGGCGCCAAAATGTTATCGCTCAGTTTGTAGTCTAGGTCAAGTAGCTTAAAAGGTAAGGATCAACCTAGCGTAACAGGAGCTTCCCCACCCACTGTCACCTCGATGGGGAGCTCTTTCTATTCAGGGTGGCTAATCCCAAGGGAGACGTCCCTAGTAATCTGGGGTTCTGAAGGAAAAAGGTTCTAAAGGATCAGGATGAGTTTTCCCTTCACAGATTACTGCCAAGAAGGTAGTCAAGAAGAAGATAAACCATAGTAGAAGCACCTGTTTGCGAGACAAGGCAACAATAAAACTAATACATGCAAATAGTGGTTAATGCTTCAATTGTCAATGACTATCAATATGTAATACACATGAGCATAAATAATAGTAATTATTAACGAAGTCAATGATTGCAATAAAGGATATGGCTTATAATATTACTTCTTCAATAAATACAAAAATGATATAGCATCAATATAGATAATCAACCCTTGAGTTAACACAACGCTTTAGATATCATTAAATGCTCACATATGAAAGAGTTGTTGCATCACTATACTAAAGGTGACGTCAGCCTATTTCATTGGCTTATTTTGCAAAACATCCACCCCATTGTCTAGCAAACTAACCCTAGAACTAGGCTGACGTCACCTCTAGTATAGTGATGCAGCAAATCTGTCATATGTGAGCATTTAATGATATCTAAAGAGTTGTGTTAACTCAAGGGTTGATTATCTATATTGATGCTATATCATTTTTGTATTTATTGAAGAAGTAATATTATAAGCCATAGCCTTTATTGCAATCATTGACTTCATCAATAATTACTATTATTTATGCTCATGTGTATTACATATTCATAGTCATTAACAATTGAAGCATTAACCACTATTTGCATGTATTAGTTTTATTGTTGTCTTGTCTCGCAAATAGGTTCTTCTACTGTGGTTTATCTTCTTCTTGACTACCTTCTTGGCAGTAATCTGTGAAGGGAAAACTCATCCTGATCCTTTAGAACCTTTGTCCTTCAGAACCCCAGATTACTAGGGATGTCTCCCTTGGGATTAGCCACCCTGAATAGAAAGAGCTCCCCATCAAGGTGACAATGGGTGGGGAAGCTCCTGTTACGCCAGTTTGATCCTTACCTTTTAAGCTACCTGACCTAGACTACAAACTGAGTGATAACAGTGATCTTGTTGAGCTCTCTATAATCTGGACACATACACCATGAGATATCTTTCTTGAATACCATTACCACTAGTCCAGAGTAAGAACTCTGGCTAGGTCTAATAATGCCAGCCTCTAATATGTCTTCAACCATGCACTCAATTTCACTCTTTTGGGCATAAGGGTATCTGTATGGCCTGATGTTAGGAGGAACACTCCCAGGAATTAGGTGAATTTCATGATCATGATTTCGAGTGGGTGGGAGACCTTTGGGAATATCTTCAAA